>CAJQZJ010032828.1:679185-701942 GCA_907164525.1 Lophiomys imhausi
ACACACACACACACACACACACACACACACACACACACACACACACAAAGGTGTTTCTTCCCATCAATCCCTGAAGAAGGGGCCCCAGTCTCTCAATCTCAGGGTGAAGACAGATCCTGTCTGCAGGAACCAGCAGGTAGCAGACATGGCTGGTTTGGTTATTGTCTTTCTAATGAAACTGGAACTCTCTATTGCTATGATTCTCCTAAATCCTCAATTTTCTTTCTCATTCTGCTCCCCCTCCCCTAATGGTATGATCACCCTTGATCAGACAAGTAGCCTTAGAGGGAAATCGAGGCAGGAATGCCCTAGGGATGATAGAGAGCTTAGGCATAGGGTAAAGACGATGAGAAACAGACATCATGGAAGGCAGGCTTCATTGAGCAACTTGTTTAATTTAGGGTTTAAATAAAGGCTATTTAAATCTTTGGGAAGTGGATAGAGGCTTTCGGTATACATCATTGGCTGGGACCAAGGTGCGAGGAATGCCTTATTTGCATGAAGAAGAATTCCAAATGCTTGCTGGACATGATGTTTTGAGGAGAGAGGAAATTTAACTGTAACCTGGCCACTAGGCTATGTGACCACCTCAAGGATGGCAGAGGTAGGGGCCAAAGGATACCTGTGATTGGACACGCAGCCCCGAACAGGGAGGGAATGGTCCAACTCCTGTTGGTCTCAAAATGAGATTTCCAGGATTTGGACACACTTCGACCTCACTCTTGCTCCAGACCAGCTCTCCCAGTCTCACACTCAATACTTCTACACCAATTTTCCCTTTAAAACACCACTTTATATTTATGCAGATGAACTGTGTTTCAGTTCTAACTGGCATCTTCTCTATTGCAATACTACCATGAATTGAAATTGTTACTACCACTTTGCCTAATGTTCTGTCCTTTTTTATCTTTGATATCTTGCAAGTAGAGTTTCCATGACTCTTCAGTGAAGGATGGCACCAGTGACCTCTCCAGAAGCATAACCAGGGGGATAATCAAGGAAGATTCTAAGAGGTAGTGAGTTCAAATGAAACCCACTCCTTAGAGAGTACTAAGGATCTATGTTCTGCTACTCTGACATTTGGGTCCATTAAACATTACCTGATTTATTGCAGTGGATAAATGAATATGAGTGCTTTAACATTTATAAACTGATTATGACTGAAGATATTTTAGTTGTCCCTATTAAACCTCATATATACCACCAACAATGCTATATATTTCCTGATGCTTAAAGTCATTCTTCAAATTTGCTTTATTCTTTCCATGTGTTAGATGAAGGAAGTGAGACAGATGCTAATAACTTTCCTGAAAACACACAACTATACAGCAAAACCATAACTGATACTCAGATCCACTTCAACCCAAGTATTGTTGTGCCTTGGCACCATTTCTCACGCCACCTATAGAAGCATGGTCCTTATTTGTATCTTTTAATTTTCTGGATCCTAAATCAGAGTGGATAGACAGTATTTTTAAAAAAGCTCAAAGAAATGATAAAAATGGTTCTGATTGTTCAAACATTACCAGACCTACAAAGGCACAATGGGAAATGGGAGGAATTAGAGAATTGTCTGCCTAAAAGGGGCACAGGAGAACACAGAAGTAATTTGACTCTTGAGGCTATTAGAGAGAAATTTATAATGCAGTAGCTGAAGTAACAATTGCTTCCTTTTCACTTGTCCAAGCTGGGAAAAGAAAGTTAATTTCAAAAGCTGCTGATAATTGCATACATGGAGTCCCATTGTAAAGAGAATCGCATTGCTCAAGGTGGAATTGTTCCTGTGAAAACATAGTCAACTTTCAAAGAGTCTATGTGAAACTTCTGAAGTGAATGGAAGAAGACCACGAGAGAGGTGAGGTGAAATTGGCAGACAAGAATGTCTACATATAAATTAAGCCAATTCTTGACTGCTAAATGAATGTAGAATGACACTAAAATAGCTAGTAGAATGTCCCATCCCAATCAAGAATATGCTGTGAGGGTGTCCTTGCAGGTGTCACATAGGGAAACAAATCATGCAAAGAGATAAGAATGAAAACCAGGTGCAATTGACTTTGTCACCTGGATCAGACTTCAGGGAGTCTAATACCAGGCAGTTCGTTGTCACCATATTTAAAATACAGTACAATTTGGGAAAAGATTTCCAGGCAACAATAAGTCCAATCAGTCCAATTTCAGGTGGACAATAAATCTTAAGGTGTCACAACATAGAGACCCTTTTCCAAAGTACATGTGACCATGAGGGTGGGTTATATAGCTAAAAGACCTAAACTATACTGTGGTCTTTGACTTTTAACATAGAAGACAGCAGGCCATAAAGTACATGTGACATCTCCCCTAAGGATGGGTAAAGATCTAAGGAGGAGAGAGTCTGGAATGATCTCATTCTGAGGAATTTGGGTGAGACCTATCTGTACAGAAGAAGGTGGATGAGATCTGCCTCCACAAATAGCAAAGAGGTTACCAGGTCACTAACAAAATTCACTCTCTGCTTTCTGGATGGAATGAAGGGATTTGATTTTATCTCCTCCATGGAGGAAGACACCCTGAATGATTAACATTCCTGGTTCTCTCAGTGAGTCTCTGTGAGTGCAAGGACCTCACTGCCTCAACAATGTTAGAAGATGAGGGGCCTGATCTTAGGCCCTAAAACTTAGGGCTTTATAATGCTCAAGGAAAGTTCTTTCTCAAATATTTGGATCCAAGCACCTTAGCAGATTTGTGGAGCTTTTAGTGCTAAGAATAAGCAATAATGAGACCCACTAGAGAACAAGTGACTGTGTCCCCAACCAAATCACATGCCTAAGTACTCATTCCCAGTTTGACAATTATTTTTTTTCTTTTTTCTTTTTAATTTATTTTTATTTCTTCAAGTTACATCTCAATCACAATCCCCTCCCTACTCCCCCCTCCAGTCTCACCCACCCACCCTCTTCCCTCTCAACCCCCCATCCACTTCCTTTTTTTTAAGTTTAAGGTATGTCTTTTCCTCCCAACAGCTCCCCTTTCAGTCGAACAAATGGTTCTTTCTCTTATAACAACAAATACAGTACAAAACAACAGAAATAATTAGGCCACAATTATGAGAATTATAGGGCTTAGTATACATTCCCAATGTCCAGTCCATACATATTTGGCACCTGACTTTAGCATTCTACTATCTAACCATCTCCATGAGTTTAAAGTTCTATATCCAACTCAGCTTCTATCCTAACTTGCATCACAATTTTAAAAACATCTTCTTAGATCCAGGACACCCTCTTAATTCCCAAACAACTCAAAATTTAACTATGAGACTAAGCTATCTAGTCTTCAAACACATCAGAGACCTGAGAGGGATAAATATATCTGATTATACAGGAAGTACAGGGCCAGCAGCATCCAAAACTAAGAAATGACATACCAGTGGCTGCCTAGACAGTCCCCAATTTCTCTCCATACATTACATCATCAATCTTCAGCCATTTGGCCCAGTTTCTCTGACAGACATTGACTGTAAAGCAGGAATTATGAAGGACTTGCCTACCCTGTCTTGGCAGAGCTAGGCTGTAGACTTACCTGCTTCCAAGTTTTGTCCTATTTGGAAACAATTTGGAACAATTCTTAAAGTTAGAGCCTCTAAGGTGGTAATTAAGTTTAGAGTCAGATCAGATGGGTGGGCCTCTAGCTGGAGAGGAGCTATGGGCCAACCCCTTTGTCTTGGACTTCTATCCTGAAGAACTGAGAAAAATAAATGTCAGCAGTTACAATCGGACAGATTAGAACAATCACAGTATGATCAGATCTGAATGTGGCTAGCTCATGTACCTTATTGTATTTGTCAGTATCATGCAGCCTTCTCTCCATCTCTTGAAAGTGTCTCAAAGTAAGTGACTATGGCTGGGATTCTTAAGTTGTTACAACCACCTTTGCGTGAATTTTAAAGTGGTATAGTTCCTTTCTAACAAATACCTTTCTCTTCTCCATTTGATTTAACTACAGGTCATTTACATTGATTCCCATTACATTGATATGCATACATTTACATTAATCTATATGGTTTCCACCAGTCACATTTCATTTCAACCAAGAATAATTTTGCTGCACTTAAAGCTGCCATTTAAGTACTGCTTGAAGATATCTTTATTATCTTTATGGGGAATTTGTGATATCACAAGAAACATTTTGGTCTTTGCACATTTATCCAGAATGGAAAGGGGATGTGAGAAAAGTGTAGGTAAAAGAGGAAAAGTTTTCTTACTCTCTAGAGTCAACTGAAAATGTGAATAAAATAAAGTTATCCCCAAGAAACTTATCACTAAGGCTATAAAGTCCTTCTTAGAATACAGTTGTTGAGGACAGATACTGAGCTACATTAACAGAAACATACCAGGAGACATTGGCAATTTCTATTTATATATCTAACCATCACCAACCCTTTTTCTCAGATCCTTGCTTTTTTGTAGTCTGGCTCCTCTGAGCTCTTTAAGCCATGACAGGCAGTCCAGTATTCTCAGTGTATAACACTTCATGTTTCTTCCAAACTATGTTGAGGTATATTGATGTCCACTTAAGCTCATTAATACATTGGCCTCATTAAACCTATATTCAATAGAATATAATTAGTTATTTTATGCCAAGTACATTTCAGAAACACATTTTATTTATTTTTTGAGACCCAAATAGGAACATACATTTCCTTGTTGCCACTCAACAAATTCATGATGAGTCCTTAAAAAAAAAGAGGAAAGTGGATCAATCTATACAGACAACAACAATTAAATTCCTTCTGTTTTGACTAAAGAAAACATGGCCTTTGGAGGGAGAATTTCAAAACTGCAAATTACAACTTAGCATGATGATAGCCGAAGGGCATGATCTACAGGAGGCAATTTTTGTAAAATATATTAAACTAGAAAGTTTATATTTGATAGGATGCAAAATCATAGCATTTTAAAACTTGAAATAAGAAAGGGGCCTTGGAGCACTCTCAGGGAAAAACCACCATTCCTCCACCTCCACAATTTTCTGTGGGCAAAAACAGAAATGTGCATTTAGAAGATGGAACCTCATTTCCCTAGAGGTCTGTGCAAAGTGGTTTTCAAATAAAGACAATGATAATAAAAAATTTTTGTATTCTTAAATATCTGGTTCACACACATACACACATCTGTTGCTGTCTTCTAGTTTGCTGGATTTCCACTGAGACTGGTATTGCCCTCAAAGAACCCAACCACCCTAATCAGTAGGTAATCTAAAGAGAACTACGCCCCTTTTACTTTTAACCTTCTTTCTTTCCTGCATAGTGCTAGGGGGTTGGGAGGAACAAAGGGTTGAAGGGAAATAGCAGAATTAAATATAGTAAAGTAAATTAGAGTGTATAATATAGTACAAGCATAATAAAAGTCTCTTCTTACAAGACTACAGGGAAGTAAAGGTATTTAGTAAAATACGTAGAGTGTATAATATAATACAATAATAAAAACCACTTGCTGCACATGTCCATTCTGCCAACTAGAGAAGCACACATCCATCATCCAAGGTACTTCTATTAAGATACTGCACATTGGCATGATGCCTCAGGGAGACAGTTGAACAGGTGACATGCTTGGAAAAAGCTTTCTTGGTGCATCTCCCATACATTTCAGCCTTAGGATCTGACAATTTTATTAGGTTTTGCTTGTTTTACTAATACTCTATCTTGACACCATATAGATGATTCTATCATATATAAATAAAGCAGAAATGACAGATTTGGCACCAAAGAGAAGCACATTTGCATTCCATTTTGCCATTTGTTAGCTACATAGCCTTGGTCAGGCTCTTATTTACTCTCATTTACAGCTGGATGACGATTCATGATGTCTGCTTGTGTCATTTTTTTTTAAAACATAAGATGTAGTACATCTGTTCTAGCCTGAGTGTTGAATGTTTCCCTAAAGAACATTGGTCCTCAGAGCAATAGTAGTGGAAGGTGGTGAAACCTGGACATGGAGCCTAATGGAAAGGCTTAAGTCACTAGAAATGTACCCTCAAAGAAAGGTGTCAGACCCTGGTAACTTCCTCTTTATTTTTCCCTTCTGGTCAAAGGTGGGGGTCGTGATTATGTACTAGAAACATGTGATGGTGAGCCAAATAAACACTTTACCCTGCTACTGAAATATTTATTTATCTATTTATATTTAATGTTCATGGGTGTTTTGCCTCCATGTATGTATGCATGTATGTATACCACATGTGTACCTGGTGCCTGCAGAGGCCAAAGGACTGAGTTGGGTCCCCTGGAACTGGAGGTACAGATGATTGTGAGTCTCCATTTGGATGCTGGGAACTATATCTGCACCTCCACAAGAGCAGAAAGTACTCTTAATTGCTGTACCATATTTCCAACTCTCCTTTTTTCCTCTTCTTTTTTGTTAATGTTGCATACTCTTTGAGAATTTTATACTCATGTATAAAATGTATTTTGATCATATAACTTCCAAAACTCCTTTCTCTCACTACCTCTGGATTTCTCTCAATATTTCACCCTTCCTAACTTTATGCCTTCTGATAATACATATATACATACACACACATACACCCACCTACCCCCACACACACACACACACAAATATACACAAATGTGTATGATGTGTATGTGTATTATTATTACTCACTGAGTTCAATTCGTGCTTCCCATAAGCACATAGGAGTAGGGCCATTCACTGGAGCATGGGAAACTCACCAGCAATCATACTACCGGAAAAAAAAAATGACCCTCGCTCACAAGTGGCTTTTCATCTAGAGGCAGAGCCTTGGAAGACCCTTTCCAACCCATGCTGGAATTTTGGCTTGATCTTGCGCAGGTACTAACTGCAGCTGGTACGATTTCATGAATGTGGTGGCCATTATTTATCTGTTTTTGAGGTGGGTCTTATGTAGTTCAGGCTGGTTTCAAACTCATTGTGTAGCTCAAGAAAGCTCATACTTATAGCAGTCTTTCTGTTTTAGACTCCCTAGTGCTGGGGTTCTATGTGTATACCATCATCCCTAGCTATCCTTCTATTAATTACTTGAGAATTTAAAACAATGTATTTTGATCATATTCACCATCCTCTCCAACTCTCCAGATCCACCTTCATCTCCCTCCTCGCCCCACCCCTACTCTGTCTGTCTTTGTTGTGAAACCCATCAACACTAATTTGTGTTGCCCAACCAACCTTGACAGTGGGGCCTGATCTAGAATATTGCCATCCTATCAGGGATCAAATCATGACAGGAACATCATTACTTTCATTCTTAGTAGATATCAAATGCCAATAACTACATTGGTAGGGGTGGGACTTCCTGCTCACTTCCCCTCTCCATCTTGGGATTTTGTCTGATGTGAGTTTACTAAGATCTTGTGCATGTTGTCACAATCTCTGTGTCTGGAAAACACTGTTTTCTTAAAGGTATCCACCATGTCTGACTCTTACAGTCCTTCTGTCCTCACTTCTAGGAAGATTGATGGGGTGATGTTATACATTCTAAATGTTAATTAATTGGTCCTGCTTGCTGTCTGTTCCTTACATTGTCTCTGATTGGTTGAATAAATGCTGAGGCCTGAGATTAGGCAAAGACAGAAATAGGCAGGACTAAGGTGTGAGGATTTCTGAAGCAGAGAGGTTGATGGGAAAAAGAAGCCAGGAGCAGGAAGAAAGAGGACACACACCATAGGTTAGAAAAAAGAACCTCATTTCACATGGCCAGGAACATGGACATAGCATGGAGAATGGCAGTCCAAGGGGATGTATGTATATATGGGGTCATATTTGGGTGATAGAATTAAGAGCTAGCTTAGAGAGGTCAAGATTGTTCAATTCAGGTCAAAGCTTGTTAAAATCCACGTGGTGTCTGTGTATATTCATTTATAATGGCAGGCTAAGGATTAACCTCACCAAACAATTAACGATAATACAAATACTAAATAATAATTTAATTGGACTTTTTTTCTACACTCAGGTATTTTACTCCAGACTTTTCCTCAGGTCTCTTCTTCAGGTCTGTTCCTCTGGTCTGTTCCTCATGCCTTTTCATCAGGTCTAATTCCTCTTGTCTTTTCCTCAGGTCTGTTCCTCAGGTCTGTTCCCCATCTCATTTCCTCAGGACTGTTCCTCAGATCTGTTCCTCAGCAATGTTCCTCAGGTTTTTTTCTACAAAGATCTCTGAGCTTTAGGGAGAGGAGTGTAATGTTGATACCTCATTTAGGGCTGAGTACTTTGAAGTCTCTTGTTCTCTGGATGTTATCCAGTTTTCAGCTGTGAATCTCTGTGTTAATTACCATCTATCACAAGAAGAAACTTCCCTGAAGAGAGCTAAGAGATGCACTGATATATGGATGTAGAAATAAGTTATTAGGCGTGGTATTAGTAATATGTCCCTTTAACATAATTATAGTAGATTCTACCCAGGCCTATTAAATCTTTAGTCACCATTTCTTGATTCTGTTAAAGGTGAGAGTTATAGATTCCATATTGTATAGCAGGCCGTAAATAAGATGTGGTTTACTTCCATAAAATTTGTGCCACTATTGCATCAATAGGCCTATAATGCCTACTATACTCCATAGGGTTCACAAATAAGATTGGTTATTATTTTTCTCCTCTGGTATCATTCATAGTGCTTTTCATTACTATCTATAATTGCCAGTGAGGATGAAGCTTTCAGGTTAGTGTTGATTTATCCATATTTGTGACCCAAGTATATGGTGCATTGAGCTATAGGGTCGTCTTTTCATTACATTCTTGGGGTAAGCAAAAATTATGGTAATAGCCTATGTTTTGGAGTCTATGGGACTCCACTGGCCTAAAAGACCTCTTAAAAAGTACTTGAGTTTTATTTGTGAGCAGGTAATGTCAAACTTGGGTATTGTTCCTCTGTCATATAGTAACTCTGCTTAAGCTTTTTATATTTGTGTGTATTTTAGGAAGTATCTACATGTAGACCTTTTCAAAATGTCTCAAAAGTGTTAATTAGCAGACCCCTCAAACAGGCCCTACAGGAGTGTGGTCTGCCCTCTCCGCTCCACACTCAATCTCCTGTGACCCATTTCTGCCTGCAACCCCAGATCCAGGTGGCCATCTGGGACCACCAAACCCAGGCTACCATCAGGAATCACTAGGAGGCCTGCTGCCACCTTGGAAAATCAGAGGCCTGCTCCCATCTAGGCTTACCAGCTCTACCTGCAATCCCAGAGGCCTACTACCATCAGGGACCACTAGGCCCATCAATACCAGGACCAACCAGATGGCTAAAGGAGAGCATAGGAATACAAGCAAAAAAGCCCAGGGCCATATCCAGCTATCTTACTACGAAAGTCCTTGATATGCTAACACACCTGAATGCAAGAAACCGACCTTACATCTGATGTTATGAAGATTATAGAGACCTTAAATGAGGAAATGAATAAATCCATCAGATAAATACAGGAAAATATAATCAAACAGATGAAGGAAATTAATAAATCCCTTCAAGAAACACAGGGAAAAAAACACGAACAGGAAAAGATTGTACAAGATCTGAAAATGGAAATAAAAGCAATAAAGAAAACACAAACTGAGGCAATCCTGGAGATGGAAAACCTGATAAGAGAATAGGAACTACAGACACAAGCATCATAAACAGAATGTAAGGTATGGAAGAGAGAATCTCAGGCCTAGAAGATGCAATAGAAGAAATTTTTACATTGTCAAAGAAAATGTCAAATCTAAAAAGTTCCTGACCCAAAACATTCAGGAAATTTGGGTCACTGTGAAAAGACCAAACCTAAGAATAATAGGAGTAGAAGAAGGAGAAGACTCCCAGCTCCAAGGCCCAGAAAATATTTTCAACAAGATCATAGAAGAAAACTTCCCCAACCTAAAGAAAGAGATGCCTATAAACACACAAGAAGCTTACTGAACACCAAATAGATGGGACCAAAAAAGAAACTCCTCTCACCACATAATAATCAAAACACTGAATGTACAGAACAAAGAAAGAATATTAAAAGCTGCAAAGGAAAAAGGCCAAGTACTATGTAAAGGCAGATGTACCAGAATTAAACCTGACTTCTCAACAGAGACTCTTAAAGTCAGAAGGGCCTGGGAAGATATTTTGCAGACCCTACTAGACCACAAATGCTAGCCCAAATTACTATGCCCAGCAAAACTTTCAATCACCATAGACGGAGAAAACAAGACATTCTACAACAAAACCAAATTTAAACAATACCTATCTACAAACCTAGCCCATCGGACAGAGGGCTAACATTCAAAATATGTAAATAATTCAAGAAATTAAATACCAACAAACCAAATAATCCAATTTAAAAATGGGGTATAGAGCTAAGCTGAGACTTCACGATAGAGGAATCACTAATGACTGAGAAGCACTTAAAGAAATGCTCAACATCCTTAGGCATAAGGAAAATGCAAACCAAAACAACTCTGAGATTCCATCTCATACCTGTCAGAATAGCTAAGATCAAAATCTCAAATGACTGCACATGCTGGCAGGGATGTGGAGAAAGGAGAATATTCTTCCATTGCTAGTAGGAGTGCAAACTTGTACAACCACTTTGGAAATCAATCGGTGCTCCCTAAGAAAATTAAGAATAGTTCTAATTCAAGAGCCAGCTATACCATTCCTGGGCATATACCTCAAATATGTGTCACCAGATTACAAAGACTTTTCCTCAACTATGTTCACAGCAGCTTTATTTGTAGTAGCCAGAAACTGGAAATAACCTAGATGTCCCTCAACTGAGAAATGGATAAAGAAATTGTGGTACATCTACACAATGGAGTACACTCCGCAATCAGAAACAAGGCTATCATGAAATTTGCAGGCATTAGGAACCAGAAAAGATCATCCTGAGTGAGGTAACACAGATCCAAGAAGACACCCATAGTATTTACTCACATAAGTGGATTTTAGTCATTAAGTACAGGACAACCATGCTACAATCCACAGACCCAAGAAACTAAGTAACAAGGAGGGCACAAGGGATGATCCTTGAATCCTTCTAAGTAGGGGAAATAAAATGGACATCGGAAGTGGATGAAGAGAGTAATCCAGACAGGAATCCAATATTACTGCCATCTGAGAAGCTTTATCCAGCAGAAAATGGAAACAGATGCAGAGACCCACAGCCAAACATTAGGTGAAAATCAGGGAGTCTTGAGGAAAAGTCAGGGGAAAGTTTGAGGGAGTTGTCGAGATTAAGGACACCACAAGTAGACCCCCATAACCAATTAACTGGGACACAAGGGGGCTCATAGAGACTGAACCAAAAAAAAAAAAAACAAAGAACATGCATGGACTGTTCTAGGTACACTACACATATGAAGCAGATGGGCTGCTTGGTATTCAAGTGGATCACCTAACAATTGGAACAGGGATTTTCTCTGACCAGGACAAGGTTGCCTCCCTTTAGATCCTAATTTCCTAGCACAGCTGCCTTGTCTTGCCTCAGTGAAAGGGGAGACAGCTAGTCCTGATGCGATTTGATATCCCAGAGTGGGTTGGTACCAGGTCAGAGACAGGGAGGGAGTATTGGGGAAGTGGGTGAGAGGATGGGACTGGGAGGAGGAAGTGGAAAGGTGATTGGAATGCAAAGTAAACAAATTAATAAAAAATTTAAAGTGTTAACTATTCCTTCTCATATTCCCATCTCTATTCTTCCTGTCCACCCCTATCTCATTTAATTCTTTCTATTCTATTACTCTTTTCTCTCCTTTTATCACTGAATTCTCTCATCTCTTGAAAGATCCTGAAAGATCACTTCTTCCCCTTAGTCCCTTTTTAGTTTCAAACATTTACACGTATTCCAAATGAAACACATAAAGATTCAAAGTCAACCTCCACTCATGAAATACAGTCTAGGTTACCTAGACCATAATGACAAATATAGTTTTGGGGCCTAGACAAACTTTCTCTAGGCTTAGAAGATTCTCATTGCCCATCTTCAGAAGTCTCTGTAACATTCAAGTGGTCCTTGGGTAGCAGAGGTTGGAAATCACAGTTGAGGTGGGTGATTGTCTGTGGGAACAGGGCACAGGAAGCCAAAATATCCTCAGATGGAAGTGGTGGTAGTAGAGGCCAGGCTAGGGAGTTCTTATTTGGGGTCAGAAGTGCAGTATGTCATGTGGTCTCTGGTGTATACAGTGGGGTGACTGGAGGGCTGGCAAATTGGTCTGATATCTCCACCTGGGGTCCATGTCATGTGAGCTGAGTTCTGAGGTGGGTGAGGTGTCTAATAAGGGAATGGGTGGGCAAACCAGTCTTTTCTCTTCATGCGCTATCTCAAATAGTTTTATAATAATAGAATGTTGTTAGATTATCAAAGATAAGTACCATATCTAGCAAACAGTAGGCACTCATTTACCATTATTCAGTTTATACATTGAATTTTTCACTCAGTTGAATTTTTGTGTTCAGTTAAGGCCAAGTTGCAATCGCAGGTCTTTTATTTATGTTTCCATGTTGATTCAAAGAAGTTTGAGTGAGATCATATGAAAGACTACACATGTTCATCTTTGTCCTAACTCAGAATTAGAGAAGCAATGAAATCACCTTTAGGGCAAGACTGTCCACCATCAAAAGCACACTTACATGCATAAACACATGCATGTATACATGTTTATGCACTGTTTCATTGAGAGATTCACCCATCCCTAAGAATGATACCCTTAGTGCTCAGGAATTACACTGATGAATATCCTGAGGAATTAAGTTCAAACATGTGCTGAGAGGTGTTCTATGTCAGGCATTCTAGAAGGGGCTTGGGCAGCAACACGAACAGATGCCACTATCAGATGATCCTATCAGGGTTTATGATGTTACAGAAAAAACAGAAATTTAAAGATACATACTCCTTCATGACTAAAAAAAAAAAATTCTTCTGTCTTTCCAGGAAAGTTTAATTTAATTTAAGAATTTAAGTCAGTGTGCTCACAGAACAGTTCTCAGTTATGGGACACTAGCTACTCCTTACTAATGTAATAAAACTCAAGATCATATATTTCTTTAGCATGCAGTGCTATTTTACAAAATAAAAATGCTTCAATAGCTAGAGTAAAGAGTTTTGATGAAAAGGAGAGCAGTGAGGGGTAATGGAAACCTGGTGGTGTCTTCTTGAAACAAGTGAAATGTATGTATCAAATAATGTGTCCCAAGATTTGTTCTTATCTTTTGGATCAATAGGTTTACCTTTAGTGCAAGAGAATAAATGTACCCAGGTAAAACAGCTATGTACCTCACGCTTGGTCGTCCATGCTGGAGTTGTATCAGGAACTCACAGCTCAATCTTTATAATGAAATTCCAAATTCTGTGAAAGCTTGGTTTGGGTTGATACTATTCCTGCAGATAATTTTTTTGCAATATTCCCATACTTTAAATATACAGAGACACTGACCTGGCAAGTCTATCCTATTCAGCAAAGATGTGAACCGAGTTCACATGATAACATGTATGAGGATTTTGTTGTCACCACTCCTCTTCTTCCAAATGGAAAGCAACCCAGATACCTACTAGTAAAGGATAATCAACCATTTATGGCATATTCACCCATGAGGGTGTGACACAGCCATGGTGGGAAGTGATGTAAAACATCACCACAGATGAGTCTCAGGAAAATAACAAGTGAGTTCAGATAAACAGAAAGTATCCATCCCTCCCAAGAGTGTCAGCAAGATGCGAGGAATATGGTTTCAGATTTTTGTCCATAGAAAGATAATTGTAGTCAATAAAAATATTTATATTTTAAATTTTGGTAAGACAAATTTTAAACATATTACCACAAAAATGTTCATAAAAGTGAGCTAACAGTTATGCTAATTAACTTGCTATAATAATAAATTTTAATTGAGTTTGTCTTATTTCATTTTTGGTGTGTGACAGGAAATCACCATCTGGGTTATTCAAAGGGGAAATAATTATATTTTCTAAGGTTCTATAGACTGGGAAGTTGGTTCTGGACGGGTATACTAAGTACGGAAGTATGTGCTGTATCAAATGTGGCTGTTTTACTTTGGTTTCCATTGCTATGATAAAACACTATAACCAAAAGCAACTTGGGAAGGAAATGAGTTATTTCATCTTACAGTTTATAGGCCATCATGAAAAGAAGTCAGAACAGGAACTCAAGGCAAAACCTGGAGGCATAAAATGGAACAGAGGCCATAAGAGAATACTGCTTAGTGGCTTGATCCATATTGCTTGTTCTGGTTGTTTTCTTACACCTCCCAGGGGAGGCACCACCTCCTGTGAGCTCAGCTACCCCACTTCAATCACTAATCATGAAACTCTCCTACAGATTTACATACAGGATATCGGATGAAAACTAACCAGCAATCGTGGT
The DNA here is from genome assembly GCA_907164525.1 of Lophiomys imhausi. Classification (NCBI taxonomy): domain Eukaryota; kingdom Metazoa; phylum Chordata; class Mammalia; order Rodentia; family Muridae; genus Lophiomys; species Lophiomys imhausi. The sequence continues at coordinate 693,534 of CAJQZJ010032828.1, forward strand.
CAAGGGCATCACAAGACAGGCAAACATACATGAGATGGAAAAAGTAAGTCAAGCACTTCCTTTCATCATGAGCCTGTTCCTCCAATAATTAGTCATAAAATTAATAATGACTCTAATATGTTTATGAGGAAGCTACTCTCATTCTGTAACCACATCTTCACGACCCTACCTCTTTCTGCAGTCACAATAGCAATTATATTTCAGTGTGTGTTTTAGAGGATACATCCTAATTATAGCAGTATGCATATATCAAAATATCATATCATAATACATAGTACATAATAATGCATGGCATATATAAATATGGACTATCAGTTAAAAGAGAAAATGTTTCAGAAGAAAAATCTGTATCATGTGAATCTCATTCTTTTGAAAGCATGATGAACTCATTTATTAGTCGCAGGGTTGCCTTTCATTCAAGAGCAATTAACACATTGTCATGCATTATCAATTTATTTAAAAATACAGCCAATAACTTTTAAGTTATATTTTACTGAACATTTTAAGCAGATTATTTCCAGGGTCTCTCAAAGGCTAGAATCTAAAGTTGGCCCTGACAACCTGAAACAAATTTGGTATTATTAATCTAGGCTATAGTTAAAATGTAGGAGGACAGCAACTTCTGACCTCCTTTCTAGCTTCTGGAAGAGAATTTAGAAATCCAATAGGGTCGAAGCTGTTCTTTCATTGTTTACAAAATACTTTCGCTTTTTAGTAATGAAAACTATAAATAGATAGACATTGAGAATTTTCAAAGCTTTTCGAGAATCAAGGGTTATTGATCTTGAAAAATCTCTGTTGGTTTGCTAGGCTTCTTTTGGGCCTTGAGAGTGTTGCTTATCTACTCATAGGTTATTTCTCTGTTCCTGCAACTGACGACACCAGCTTGATCTTTAACACTCACTTCTGATAGGAGTCTTGAACATTGGCCTGCAGAATATCTCCTTACTTTTAAAGTGGTTGAATTACTCTATAGTGATAGATGCCAGGACACTGGTAACCCTTCGGAAGGTAATAATCATTAGAAGGGCCTCATATCTGGGATGTTTGTTGCCCTATTTCTTGGTCGAGATGTCAGTATGGTTCATTATAAAACTCAATTTATGATTAACAAGTCACTATGATTAGTGTACTAATTGGTTTATAGGATTTATTTTACCAAAAAAATTGCCAGAACATTTAGGTCTCCCTCATAAAAATTGAAAGGAACATAAGAAGGAAAATGGTTGTTTCCAGTTTCTAGCTATTACAAATAAGTCTGCTATGAACATAGATGAGGAAACATCCTTGTGGTTTGGTGACGAATCATTTGGATGTATACCCAAAAGTGGTATGACTGGGTCTTGAGGTAGAACTATTCCAAGTTTTCTAAGATATTGTCAGACTTATTATCATAGTGGTCGCACAAGCCTGCACTCCCACCAGCAATGGAGTAGGGTTCCCCTTTCTCCACAACCTCACCAGCATGTGCTGTGCTGTCATTTGAGCTTTTGATCTTAGCCATTCTGACAGGTGTGAGATGGAATCTCAGAGTTGTCTTGAGTTGCATTTCTCTGACGATTAAGGATGCTGAGCATTTCTTCAAGTGTCTCTCAGTCATTAGGGATTCCTCCTTTGTATAAAAAAAAACCATCAAGTTGAGGAAGATTTGTTTCTATAAAGAACTGAGGCAAAGGTGAGTTGGAAGTGTGCGGTTCAAGATAGGGGACTTCTCCTGATCTCTATATTTAAAATGTTTAGTTCTTAGTGGTAACTGAATCCAAAGTCCATTGCCCAGGAGCACTGGTATTTGAGTCATCAGTTGCTTGAACTGCTTTGTTACTGTCTTTAAATGGCATATCCTGAGTCACTGAGAGGGACAGAACTGGAATGAATGACTTGTTCTTCACTAAGAACACTATTCTCATGGAAGCATAGGTTTATCCAACTGTCAGTCACAGCGTATCTACTATTTAATTCAAGAACAAAGCCACATACAATCCTTGTCCTCACAGAACTAATAATCGAACTGATCAGTCAGCTTCTTCAACAGGTGGTGCAGAATACCACAACAATAAATTAGATGAAAGTCCTTGCAACAGTGAGAATGAGACTGGTGGCTATGACTTGAACATAATATTTACATTTATGATTTGAATGCTTACTAAACAGAGGGCACTCTTTGAGGGAGATCCTGAAAGCCTGGGATGTAAGGGAAGTCTTGAGATAATATATCCCTGGTTTCTTCCTATGTCACACTATACTTTATAGTTGCCCATCAAGTGACAAATTTACTTATCACATAATCTTGCCACTAGGTTGCCTACTCTGAGCATATGAGCCCAAGGAGCAATGTATTGAATTCTTTGACACCATAAGTCAAAATAACTCTTCCCAGCCAGGCAGTGGTGGCACACACCTTTAATCCCAGCACTTGGGAGTCAGAGACAGGCAGATCTCTGTGAGTTTGAGGCCAGTCTATTCTACAGAGCAAGTTCCAGGACTGCCAAGGCTACACTGAGAAACTATGTCTTGAAAAACCAAACTAAACCAAACCAAATCAAACTAAACCAATGAAAAAACTATTTCCTCCCACAGGTGGTATTACCACAGTAAAATAATAGTAAGGAGTAGACCTATATTTCTAAAGATCAAAGAAGGCTTGTAACTGGTTGTAGATAATGATGTAGTGCCTTCAAAGAAGCAATGTTCACTGACCGAGTTATATTGACCGAGATCGGGGATGGGAGAGAGGAGAGGGATTCAGGTTGGACTATCAACATATAGGATACACTAATGAAACCACCTACATTGTCTTCTAGGTGCGTCCAGGTCCTGGGCATGTTGACCATTGCTCCCCTTGGTGCATTTCCTTCAATTTACAGGAGCCTTCTCACCCTGAACTGCCTGAGGAGATTTAAGAAATCCCTCCTGGGGCATCTTGTAGCCCTTAGCTACTGACCCTGGGATATACAGGCTCCTTGGGCCTCAGGATCAGGCATCCATATATGCGGTTTATGCTCTGGTATTCTGTGGAGCATCAGTTTGCACCCAGCTTTCAGTGCTGTCTGCATGTTACTCAAGTCCTGTCATGGCTCTGTCCTGCTTGTCTCGCTTCCCTCGTGTGCTGAGTAGACCTCACTGAACCACATGCAGGCCTTTTCCAGCCTCAACTTCTTGTCAGGCTGACTTCATATTTGCTTTTGTAAATAATGGGAAGCTGTTAATTTTTTTTTTTCCCAGACAGGGTTTCTCTGTGTAGTCCTGGCTGTCCTGGACTTGGAGACCAGGACAGAGATCTGCCTCCCTCTGTCTTCCAGAGTGCGGGGATTAAAGGCATATGCCACTATGCCCTGCTGTTCCTAATTTTCTTTTTAAATCAGTAGAGTGAGCCCATAATTGTACTTCGCAAAATTAGCAGCATAACTTCAGTAAGAGTCTGAGAATATGAAAGTCCTCTAGCTTACTTTATTATAAAAACAAATTCCTTAGGCACTACTTCGATAAAATTCTTGATATTCAACCTAAGGAAAGGAGTGTGTCTGTGTGTGTGTGTTGATTCTAGTTTTGTTATGAAATGTTATATTTGTGAAGATAATTTGAATTTTTCCTTTGATCTCCTTTTATTGCAATTATGCCCCAGAATTTTCTCCTTTAAAGGGCTTTATCATTTTTCTTGTGGCAGTAATTGCTTCTCATTTTTGCATGCATTGTTTGAACAACATTCTTATCTTGTACTTTGTTATTTTGTTATGATGTAAGAATTAGGCATTCATAGTTGATTGTGGATGGTAAAGGCTATCCCATTAGAAACTCCACAGTAAACAGTAGTAAAACACTTCCTTCTCTCCTCTATTACTCTACTTTTGTAGTCCTTAAATTCCTTAATTTCAGGAGCTGATATGTCTCGATATCAAAAAAAATCTTAATAAAAAAAACATCTTTGAATGCCATATTCTGCAGATCTCTTGGGGTTTTTGAAGATGCCCTATCTATCTCTTGTATTTAGATAAGCAAATGTTGCTTGTCTCTTAACAACTTGATTTCTGAGTAGCTTAGAGAATATCTGTGATAGACTGTCATAGTAGCTAACAAAATGACATGCTTGCATGACTAGGAGTTTGTATTTCTTAACTATCCTAAACAGTTTAAGATGGTTGGTATCAAGAGGCCAGAGCTTCATATTTCATTTTTAAGTACCACTAGGTACAATACCTTTAAGAAGTGTTACCTTTAATTTTGTATCAATATACAAAGATCAATTCCAATGTGGCCAAATATACTCTTAATTTTGTATCAATATACAAAGATCAATGCCTATGTCGCCCAATACAATCTTAATATTATGTCAGTATACAATGGTCAATACCATTGTGGCCAACTATAATCTTAATTTTGTATCAATATACAAAGATCAATATCGATGTAGTCCAATACAATCTTAAATTTGCACAATATACAATGATCAATACCACTTTAGCCAAATATAATACTAATTTTGTATCAATATACAAAGGTATAAGGGCATATTCAATAATCTGTCCCTTCTTCTTGGTCCTTCCCATACTATGTCTATGTCCCATTTTTCTCAAGTCTGTGCACTCCTACATAGGAGAGAAATAAGGATAGAGAAAAGAAAAAGAAGGAAGTCCCTGGGTCTAACCTCCAAAACCCATTTAACAGCTTGTAGTCTCTTCCCCTAAATAACAAAGTTTTCTGTTATCCATCAAATAACCAAAAAGGGGGGGAGAAATACCCTCCCCACCCTTTGGGCATGGGGCATCGCTCTCTTAAAATGACTTCCTGCTGATTTGGGTTGTAGTAAACCTGTTTGGGGCCCGAACCAGAATGGAAAAATGGTTAAAAATGTTAGTACAATCCTTTTATGTTCAGTCCTTTTGTGCTCAGCTGTTTAGATGTCCTAAGAAGTTTGTAAACAGAAGCTGATCTTCCAGGCTTTACTGAAGTTCTGGCTGGGGCAGTGTGTGGAGCTGAATGATCTTAGCGATTTTGAGTTGTTGTGGTTGTAGACTTTTGATGGAAACAGTTATTGAGGTAGTCTGCAAGGCTGAATCATCTGGGCCACTCGTCTTCTTTGGTGTCTGATTCTGTTTTCTGTTGAGGTTTCCGTTGTCCAGTTGTCCCTGGATTCCTTGAATGGATGCTTTAAATCTCCTGGAAAGATAAGAACAGAGCCCTGCCCTAATCCTAACTCTGGGACAATTACCCTTTTTTTTGGTGGGGGGGTCAGGTAATATTTCTCCAAGTAGAAGATGAGCATCGAAGAATCTCCAGTGTGAGATGGTTGAATTAGTGGCAAACCTATCTCTTGGCATGAAAAAAATCCTTGCTTCAACTGTAGACAGACTGCTGTCCAAAAAGTACAAAACTTGGTAGCAGGGAAGTCGACAGCCTAGCTCTGCCAAGACAGGGTAGGTAAGTCCTTCATAATTCCTGCTCTACAATCAATGTCTGTCAGAGAAACAGGACCAAAAGGCTGAAGATTGATGCTGTAACGTATGGAGAGAAAACAGGAACTGTCCAGGCAGCCACTGATATGTCATTTCTTAGTTTTGGATGATGCAGGCCCTGCATTTCCTACATAATCAGATATATTTATCCCTCTCAGGTCTCTGAGGTGGTTGAAGAATAGATAGCTAGAGTCTCATAGTTAAATTTTGAGTTGTTTAGGAATCAAGAGGGTGTTCTGGATCTAAGAAGATGTTTTTAAAATTGTGATGCAAGTCAGTATGAAAGCTGAGTCAGATATAGAACTTTAAACTCATGGAGATGGTTAGATGGTAGAATGTTAAAGTCAGGGGCCAAATATGGACTGGACATTGGGAATGTATGCTGGGCCATTTAACTCTCATAAATGTGGCCTATATATTTCTGTTGTTTTGTATAGTATTTACTGTTATAAGAGAAGGAACCATTTGTTGGACTGAAAGGTGGAGCTGTTGGGGGGAAGAGGGTGAAAGGGTGAGACAGGAAGGAGGAGTAGGAAAGGGATTGTGACTGAGATGTAATTTGAAGAAATAAGAAAATTAAGTATATATACTAGAAACCATAGTTTCTAGTATGTATATAAATCTCTATATATATAGATCTAGAAAGCAGAGGAGAGCAGCAGTGGGAAGGATCTTTTCCAAACTGTCTATTGGAGGGTGCCCATTGTTATGTTCTTTATAAAAGTGGACACTGAAGAAGCCTGTAGATCCCTCAAAAGAGAATGTTTCAAAAGGAATACAAAAATCATACTGAGAATTAGTGTATGTTGAAGCCCTCAGTATTCCACAGCTTTCTGTTAAAATAGCTGGATTTTTTATTCTGATGTCTTGCCTTCCTTTGTGCAGTACTTGCTGTAAGGATAAATAATTCCAATCTAACTCCCAGATGGGCCCTAGTGGTGTAAGCCAATTGAATCATTCCAGTTCCCTGGTTCTAGTCATCAGTGTTCATGTGACATAAATTTATCCAGGAAGATTGAACCATAGGACTTTTTCTGGGGATGCTAAGTGATTGACAGGATCATGGGCAGTCTCTCTGGATGAGGGCAAAGATCTATTGCAGCCTTAGGTACTGTTAGGTATCAGGGCTCAGGAAACAATACTTCAAAGTATGGTGCTTTGGTATACTCCTTTGAAATAAATAAAAGGAGGTTGGAAGGTCTTGGAAGCAAAAAAAAAATTCCTTAATTTCATTTTCTTTCTACTCCCCATTTTCTGTCCCTCCCTCAACCCTTCCTGCTTGAATAGATAACACAGCATGTTAAATATATAACCATTAGTTTTCTACCACTTAGAATAATTGGCTTTTAAATTTTGTTTTGTAAAAATTCAGCCTTACTAATTAGTTGACCTTTATGAATAAAATATGCACATTTTTATTCAACAAGTGCTGGGGTGATATAGGTGTTTTCTGCACCGCGCTACTCTATCTACTGGAAATATAATTATCTTTCTGAAACTGTGAAGCTGGTCTTGATCTTTGCCATGTGAGGGGAGACATTTATGTATCTATATAATTTATTCTCAGTCAGAGGAAGGGCATAAATCTTTATTTGAGATATTAAGTATATAAAGAAAACCATTGCAAACTTCAAGTGAAGAATTATCCTTATTAAAGTTGAAGATGTTATGCCCTCTTTTTATCTTTGCCAGCAGAAATCCTACTTAACCTTCAAAGCTAAGTCAAGATATCATGTCCTCTATGAAAGAAAACAGTCATTTCCTAATCCAGAAGTCAATTCTTTCTCCAGTTCCTGTCGAGTTTAATTTAGATTTCTTTGGATTGTTCCATGTGGTTTAGATGTGGTTTCAATGTGTCTCTCAACGATTCTTATGTTAGAAGCTTGGTCTTCAATGTGCAGTTGTTAATAGGAGGCATGGGCAGACCTAGTGGCAGATATTACACTGGGTCACTGGGGGCTGTTCCGTTCCCTCAGAAGACAGTGTAGTCCTCATGGGTTCTTATTGTGGGTAGTTAGTGTAAGCAAGATGTGATAAGGAGCATTGTGATGGTAGGCTACAAATCAGGTCTCTCTCTTTTTTTTTAATTGGACTTTCTTACATGGTTGGAGCTTTAAAAAAAAGTTGTTAGGTATTTTGGAACAGCTGGTGAAGCAAATAGATGCCTTTTATGGTCTCTTATGAGCCAGCAAGCTAGCTCCAACCATGTTTGCTTTGTATCTTCAATACAAGATGCAGAACTTCTCAAAGCAGGAGAACTGGTTCCCAACCAATGGCAATCTGAGTGAACTGCATTAAGCAAAGAAACGGAATCTCTGGGAAGAAAGTCAAGAGTTTACCACTTGTCAATCTTGTGATCCCTGCATCAGGTGGTCTGAGGACAAGACAGTGGGCGCTTCTGCACCAGTGTTAGGTGTCCCTCATTTTATAGATCCTTGTGGGGTGACTGGATGACTATTGATCTGGTTGCTTGGTTAGTTTCTGGGCATTTTTAAATGCTTTGGATGAACTGATGTGTCTACATAGGCCTGAATTTGAATCCCAGCTGAACATGGCCATGGATGCCTATCATCCCAGGGATGGAAACAGGCAGATCCTAGGAATTCACATACTATCCAGTCTACCTGAGAAGATGAGATTAAAGTTTAGAAAGAGACCCTATTTTAAAAACCAAGGCAGAGAGGCTCTTGCAGTCAAGCCTGTGGAGTTGAGTTCCATCCATGGGATCTACATAACAGAGGCATAGACTGAAGTCCTGGAAGTTGTTCTCTGACCTCCACATGCAAGTTTCCCCTCTCCACATAACAAATAAATAAATATAATTTAAAAGTCATATGGACAGTGAAGGAATCTTAAGTCCTCCTCTGACCTCTGTATATTTATACACCAGCTTATACTTGTGGGTCTGACAAACACACACACACACACACACACACACACACACACACACACACACACA
>CAJQZJ010032828.1:701952-720236 GCA_907164525.1 Lophiomys imhausi
ACACACACACACACACACACACACACACACACACACACACACACACAAAGATGGGAAGAACACACCTATTAAGTGTTAGAGTTGCAATGAGTGTAGACCAGAAACTTTTGTAGAAAAGCTGCAATATAAGTCACTCTACCTCCCTAGACTTCACAGTCAATGTGGGTGGCATTTACTATGCTCATCACGTGTGATATGCTACTGGGTTCTTTGTCTCCAAACGGGACTGACTCTGCTTCAATCCAGATGCACAGATGCACATGGTGTCTGGCTGAAACTCTTTAGCACCTTCACGGCCCAATCTTTCTTTCTCAGTAAATTGGTCCCACATATTCCCCATCTCGAGTTCTACTTTCATGGGGAGTCAAAGCAAGATATCCCATCTTATTCATGGGTTTATGAAAGCTTACAGATAGCAAATTATCAAAGGCTAGCCCACCTCAGGCATGGAAGAGGTGTTATTAAAATCTCAGCTTCTTTGCATTTCTCGGTGTATTTATAGTGGTTGGTAACTGAGGTATTTAAAATACTTTCGTGTCTGTGTTTCAGTACCCATGCTGTGCTCATGGCCACGTCATAAGTCTTATACCTGAGCCTCTGTTTCTCCTCAGGTTGTCACTCTCTCTACTTGGATGTCTAGGGCATCTCAGACTTTGTGTGGCTGTGATTTAACAGCTGTTCGCTTCTCAGAGCTGTCCTTTGCTCAGATAGTTCTATGTCAGTTAATACCAACAGCGTCTTTGCAGCTGCCCAGAAGGAAAGCCTAGTAGGTGTGTTGATTTGGCTGTTTTCATGCCTACTTCCAGCCCATTGGGTGATGAAGCCTGCTTTTCAGCATTCAAAACATAGACGGAATCTGACCCTTTCCCTTGACCTGTGTGGTTGCCACTCAGGTCTCATCCCTTTCCTCTCATCTGAATTGTTGGCAAAGCCTAGTAACTGATCTGGTCTCCTCTTCTCTCTTCAGCTCTTGATAGAGATCATTCTCAACTAAAGAAGCCTTTAAAAGTCTAAGTTGGGCAAAAAATGTTAGTCAATGGCCAGCAAATCTTCTATAAAATGTTTCACTCTTCCTCCTTTGGTGTTCAGAAGCCACTTCCTCACTCACTCCAGTTCCAGCACATGGACCTCTTGGTTCCTCAAATACACTCAGTATATTCATTGGACTCTAATTCCACCACTGTTCTTTAAGTTATCTGTTTGGCTGTCTCTCTTAACTTTCTCAAGATTTAAAAAAAAAAAAATCATCCTTTTCAATTGCTTCCCAACCTCAACTAACGATTGATTTTTTTTTCATTGTGACTTATTTATTTATTCACTTATTATCTGCTGTCCCTTACCAGAAAATAACCTAGTGAGTTTGGAGGCCTCTGAACCTCTGTGAGCATTGATATATCCTGTGTTTCTAAGGCAGACAGGCACATAGTAGACAGTTAATAAACGTTAGTTGAATGAAAGCTCCCATTTCAAAGCCAATATTTGTTGTTTGATCAGAGTGATCAGGATCAAATAATAGTGTGCATTCCAATGACTGGTAGAATAACTTTCTCTTTTTGTTTTTGTTTTGTTTTTCTTTTTTTTTCATGTTTATTCACTACTTCAAGCCACATCTCCATTGCAGTGCCCCCCCTCCCAGTCCCATTCTCCCACCCTCCCATCCTACTTCTCCAGAGTGGGGTGTCCCCACACATCAGTCCTCCACCCCAGTTCAGCAGTCACACAAGGGCCAAGGGCCTCCTCATATACTGGGGACCTACATTGGCAGCACCTATAGGGCAAAGTGTCTCATCAACAAAGTCTATCTTTCTGTTCCTTTTGGTGTGTTGGTTGTACAATATTATCCTGTACTATATGACTAAAATCCAATTATAAGTAAATAGATGCCATGTGCATCTTTGTGGGTCTGGGTTAGTTCACTCAGGATGAGCTTTTCTACTTCCATTCATTTGGCTGCAAATTGCATGATTTTATTGTTTCTGATAGCTGAGTAGTATTCCATTGTGTAGAATAACTTTTTATGTTGCTGTAGCAGTGTGCCAAAATTGAATAATTTACTAATAAAATAATTGGATTTCTCAGAGTTCTGGACGCTGAAAAGTCCAAGGTTGACATGCTACATCTTTCTTCTCTTTCACCTCATGGTGGAAAGCCAAAGAATGAGAAATAACATGAGTAAGAAGATAAGAGAGTTAACGACAGCTTCAAGCCCTTTCATAAATAATCAGCCTTACTCTGTTCATGAAGATGGAAGATCAAACAACTCTATCACTTCTCAATGTTCTTGCTTCTTAACACTGTTTTACTGGGGATAAGAGTCTAACTCGTGCTTTTGCGGAAACTACTCTTGAACTGTAGCCCTGCCTCTCTCTATAGGGTGCAGCAAAATCCACAGTCCTCATGGGACTGCATTTCTAACTGCTTATATACATTTCCTTTGCCTATCAGTCTAGTTCAAACTTGCTATGGAAGGAACTGTATCAGCGCTTCTTAAGGGCCGAATAGTCCTTTCACACAATAGATATCCTGCTTATCAGATATTTGCATTACTGTTCATAACAGTAACAAGTTTAGAGTTATGAAGCAGCAACAAAATAATTTTTTGGTTGTTGTCATCACAGCATGAAGAACTGTATTAAAGGGTCATAATATTAGGATGGTTTAGAACTACTGAATTATATTATAATGAGCTTCACCACTTTTATAAAATATGCAAACACATATATGCATTATTAAAAAATACACCAGGGAAAATAAACTCAAAATATCCACAGACTCTGGGAATTGATATTGATTTCTGGATCTTATATCTTGTCAAGATCACTGTACGCCCTAATATTTTGTATCTCCTTTACAGGCCTTTCCTCATTCTTTAAAATCAGGGTAATTCCTTCAAACATGAATAGTCTTCCATTTTTAAAGAAAGAAGTTACATTACCAAGGACTTGAAAAATATTCTTCACACATACTTTCCCCTTACAATTTTATTTTTCCCAACTACTTATATAATCATAATGTTTGGGCTTTCATGTTCCCAAAATGCCACTTTAAAAAGTGATAGGATTGTTCTTTTGAGTGGAAAAAAGTTCTGAAAGTCATAAGGTTATAAAGCCTTGGTATCATCACCACTTCCTGACAAAGCCCAAGTGATCCATTGTTGGTCAAAGTTATGGCTGTCTCCATGCAGGGAAAACTCTTCTATTGCAAGCACAATATTGAATCCAAAGCCTAATGTGTTCTTGGCTCCTCCAGCAACTGACATTTGCCCAAGAATAGCTTCGTGGAAAATAAGCTGTCATTGACAGTTGGAGGTCATGCCCTATAAATATTAAGAGTTCTGGGCTGCAGGCAAGTTTCAGAATAGAGCCTGGAACTTTTCGTTTATTGGTAACATCTCTCAAACTGCCAACGGCAGACATTTCAAACTAATCAGGATTTTAGACAAATAAGGCAGTTTCCTTTTTGACACTGTTTCTTTTTGTGGATGCAGCATTTCACAAATGCAAAAAAGCCTTCACTCTGTATCTTAAGGAACACAGTGAGTGTGACCTTGAAAACATTACTGAACTTGGCACTACTTAAACAGAAGTGAGGCTTCCTTTTTATTTTCCCCACACACACCTTAAGAAAGTAATTGAGGTGTGAAACAATAGTATGAGAGAATGGATGGTAAAAAGAAGACAGCCTTAACCATTATAGGCAATGATACAAGATTTGAATCGAAAGGTGGGTATGTAGTATAAAGTGGCTATGAATGGACAAACAAAATAAACTGATAAAGATGTTTGGGTTTTGTTGCAAGGAAAACATAGGTTGTGAGGATCTATTGTGCTGAAACATTTCAAAACAATCAGCTTGAAAAGAATGGTTTATTCATTGTATGTGGCCTCACCCCTTCCCTTCTGAAATCAGGTGTGGAGATGGCCTCCTCCTGAGATGATAAATGCAGTATGCTTCTTGAGGGCATTTCTCTTCCCACTTAGATTCTTGTTTTTTTTTTTTTTTTCCAAAATGTTTACATAGTCAATTATATGCCAACTTCAGACTCATTCTCTGCTGCAAGGAAATGCTTAATCATTAATAGGGAAGCAAAGGGAAGAATGCACAGCTGCCCAAATGCGTTTTTGTTTTCAGCATCATATGCTAAAAATAATATTCAATGTTATAAGAAGAAAAAGAAAAATACATTTGAAGATGTAGGAGAAAAAATCAGTTTGTTTTAGCATTAGATTTCTGTCTGAAAAAATAAAGAATTTTAATAGATTCTTGTGCTATATACATCATAAATCACAACCACACAGATTAAAGTATAAAATGAGTTTACATGAGTTCTTTATTAGTCAAAACTTATAAAAACTTAGTTTCTCCTGAAAGATGAAGATTTCAAGAAAATTCTTCAATTAATATGTCAGTGCCATTATTAGGATTCTTTTTTTCATGTTACAGCTGTTTCTATAAAGTGATGTCTTTCCTCAGTAAGGATACAGTACTTCTCTTGGCATTCTTGTTGTCCTTTTGCATTCTTCTTGACCAATAGTTTTGGACACTTTATTAAGGATAAAAAGAAAAATAATTCTCTAATGCTCTTAAGCTGTAACTGTAGTGAGATTTCTGAAAAATTGGGTCCACTATACATATGAAGCTTATGGGCTGCTTGGTCTTCAAGTGGGTCTTCAAACAACTGGAGTGGGGTGGTCTCTGACTCAGACTCTGTTGGCTCCCTTTGGATCCCTACTTCCTAGCAGGGCTGCCATGTGTATCCTCAGTGGAAGAGGAGGCACTTAGTCCTGATGCCACATGACGTGTCAGGGCCAGTTGGTACCCAGTGGGACTGGGAGGAGAGAGTGGGGCTGTGATTGGGGTGTAAATGGAATAAACAAACAAACAAACAAACAAACAAACAAATAAATAAATAAATAAATTCACAGAAATACTGTAACAATGTGCTTTCGTTTTAATCCCAGGTAGGGATGTTGGGCCGCTTTGGAATGTCCACATCAGCTGATGATGATTTGCTTTCTGTTCTAGCAGAAATATGGTTTTACCAGCTGCAGATAATTTCTGCGACTGTGTGGCCTTTGGAATTCTGGGAACTCTTCAGAGGGTAAATAGATGCTAGGGCTCAGAGAGGTCGGGTGGATGGTTGTTGGCTATTTAGGGAGGTTGTTTGCACTTTGTTAGTAGCTGTGGTCAAAGAAGGAACAAAAGGAAAGAAATTAAATTCAGGTACTTTCCTATTTCCTCTCTCCCTTCTACCACTGTTTCTCTCCTGTCTAGTGTTAGATGGTGCGGGGGAGGGGGACGGGGGATGCAGAGTGGGAAAAAGAAGAACACAAGAAGTAGCAAAAACTGGCTACATATAACTATTTTTCTAGTCTGTGTTAAAGATATGGCCCCTTCATTGTGCATAAATTAATTAGGGCTGTCATAAAGAACATGTACACACTACAAAACAGCTAAAGTATGTGGAAGAGAGTCAGAGATGCATAAAAAGTTTTTTTATTTTTTTCACTTCTGCATGACAGTGAAGGAGAAGGAAAGTGTCCTGGCATAGAATGATCTACAAAGATCAGGAAACCACCATAGAACAAATGAAAACCCATACAAGCCTTTTTTTTTTTTTTTTTTTTGGTCATTGGTCAGCAGGTTGATCAGGATTAAAAAAATATTTTGTGTCATTAAAAACAAGACTACTGAGCTGGTGAAATGGCTCAGCAGAAAATAGTGCCTGTACCACTGAACTGTACCTTAGTTCAGTGCCCAAAACACACAGTAGAAGGGCAGAAGTGAGGCCTGAAAGTTGTCTTCTGATTTCTACCCATGGGCCATGGACTGCATGGATTACACAGACACAGACACACAGAGAGACACAGAACAATGGTGTTTTGCCTGCAAGATAGGCTAGAGCAATGGTGGCACAAAGCTTGTGGGAGTAACCAACCAATATCAGATTTGACTTAAAGACCACTCCACAAGATGGAATCCATACCTGACACCTCTTGGGTGACCAAGAGCCGGAGACTCGATAGCCCAGGGACCTAGGGTGAAACCAAATACTACCGGCCTAAAACAACAACAACAAAAACAACTATAGCACACAGTGATAAAATGATTCCTAATGATATTCTGTTATACTCATAAATCAATATTGTGCTCAGCCATCATCAGAGAAGCTTCCTCCTGCAGCAGATGGGAACAAATATAGACACCCACAACTAGACATTATTCAGAGACGGAACACTCTGCTCTAATTGGATGTCTCCATCAAATCCCTCCCCTCAAAAGCTCAGGGAACCCCAAGAAAAGCAGAAGAATGTAAGTCAAAGACAACAGAGGTTACCAAGAAAACAAGTCCCTCTAAGTCAACTTGAGGAAAGCTTATTAGCATGCAAAGACCGAAACAGCATGCACAGGGACTGCACAGGTCTGCACTATGTCCTCTGCATATATATTATGGCTTCCAGTTTAGTGTTTTTTATGGAATTCCTGTGGTGCCAACTAGTGGGTCTCTGATTCTTGTGCCTGGTCTTGGGCTCTTTTTCTTCTGTTGGTTTGTCTTGTTCAATGTTGATGTGATAGTTGTTATTTTATCTTATTAGCTATTTTTTTTATATTTTATTGTCCTTAGAAGCCTGTTATATTCTAGTGTGAGATAGAAAGGGAGTGGACCTAGATGGGAGGGAAGATGGGAAGAAACTGGGAGGAGTAGAAGGAGGGAAAGCCATAACAAAGACATATTCTGTGAGAAAAAGATCTATTTTTAATAAAATGAATATATATATTATATATAATATATATAATAACATTAGTAAATCTGTCTTTTTCCTCTACTGTTTCAATGGGTAAGAAATACTCTTTTTTTTTTTTTTTCGAGACAGGGTTTCTCTGTGTATGTAGCCCAGGCTGTCCTGGACTCACTTTGTAGACCAGGCTGGCCTCGAACTCACAAAGATCCGCCTGCCTCTGCCTCCCAAGTGCTGGGATTAAAGGCGTGCGCCACCACCGCCCGGCTGGTAAGAAATACTCTTATGATTTAACTTCTTTTTCTCTTCTTTGGTCTAGTTACTGGCTATTGATCTGACCATTGTCCCCAGGACTAATGTAAATGGAATTATTCCTGGTATAGAAATGGATTCATATTTTATTGTGTCTTTTCTATTACTCTTTAAAAATTAATTCTGCCATTTTTGTAGAATTCCATGAATGAGCACTGTTAGTTTTTTCAAATTCTACCCATCACTACATTTTGGCTAAAAATAGCCTACTTATTCACATGAGATTCTTTTGACCATTTCCTCAAATTATCTTTCTTTTCTTTCACTCCATTGCATATATCTTAGTCCACGCCATTTCCAGCTAGCTCCTTCTGCCTCATGCTGCCGCGGATCTACATGTGGGCCCTCAGCTATTGCATCACGCCTGTCTGCTTACTGCCACACTCCCCACCATCATGACAGTCACGGACCAATTCTCTAAAACTGTAAACTTCCAATAAACTCACTCTTCTATAAAAAAAAAAAGTCATCTCACATGTCCCTAATTTCCCCCATGTGCTTTGGTTCTATCATGCTAGTATTCTTTGCATGTGGCACACTTCTGGAAGGCAGAGTAAGTGTCTCATGTACTTTTGTAGTCTCATCCCATTCAATAAAGTTTACAGTGTAAAGGAAGCTTCTTGTGCACTTGATGAGGAGTAAATATATTTCCAATGTTCATGATATGTATTTATTATCTGTATGCCAATACTGATGATATGGGCAAAGTAGAAATCAATGCTTTTAATTAAAATTATAGTATTTAATATAAGTTAAATAGTATTTATTTCTCAGGTTGGAAAAAAGATACAGAGGTTTGGTAACAGAAAAAGTGAGTTCAAAATACACAAATAGGAAGGGAAACTCCTCTACTCCATAACTATGAAACATATTTTGTTTGTTTTCTATTCTCTATACATATTAGGAAAGGGCTTAGATGAGTGTCCTTAAGAAAGACAATTGCTTTCAGATAAATGTGAAAATGTATTCTTAACATCTATATAATATTTTACAATAAATAATTAATGCCCTTGAGAGAATATACTACAGTTTATTCCAAAACTAACTAAAAGATAAATAAAAAGGAAACATGAGGTGAGATATGCTGTATCTCTTCTTTCTATTTTTCATCCTTCTATTTTACAAGGAAGACTGGAATGTTAAGAATCATTTGAAAGATCAGCACACATTATTTCTTTGACCACTGCCCCAGTTGGTCAAATTTTGTTGAATATACCATGGATAACGTGTATTATTCCTTCCACATCAACATGCTGGTAGGGGACAGAATTCTGAATAAGCAGATTGGATGTTTTTCAAAACTTTCATCCCAAATAGATTTATAGTCAGTAAGAGGCTTGTCATTAAATTGAGCCACTGACCTTATATTTGGAGTAAGCCCAAACTGGAGCTCTCAGCCTGAGGTAGGCAACGTCAAAGGAACAATTAAGAGTAAGTAACAAGATTGGATTCTGACATGTGGGGTGAGAGTTCAGTAGAAAAGGGTTGAAATGCTCATGAACTGGTGCTAGATAATTTAGATCTCACTGAAGAATGGTTTCTACTATGCAGAGCAGGAAAAGAACTACTCAGTGGGTCAGCTGGCAGCAACATTAGCACAGTTTGAGAGCACATAAACATCACCGGAAGATCTTGTTAAAATAAAGATTGTGCTGTACCAGGCTTGTCAGGTTTAGCCATCTCCCAAAGTGACACCAATGTTATCTGTCCTCAGAACACAAACTGCTCTGGATAGCCAAGTTTTAAAATTGTGTTATCTAAGAGATATCTAGAGAACTTACGGATCTTGAGCACTGTATTGAGATCACAAGATAGAAGGAAAAGTAGTAAATCCAATGTGTTGGAAGCCATTGGGAAAAAAAAAAGTGCTGAGAACAAGACATAGACCCTGTTTAAGCAGGCAGGGACCCTGAAGCACCATTTCTGAGATTGTCCTTGCTGGAAGGCAGAAATACCAGAAGAGTTTTTGTTTGTGGTTCTTTGTTATTTTGTCTCCTAAATAAGCATTCCCACTAGAAGCTATCGGTGATGATAACATTACCAAAATCGAGTACCTAATGGTTGTACAAACTAGCCTGATTACATCCCATATTTCAGCCCAGTGTTTGCCATTCGACCTGTGTAAAGTTCTCAGACTAGCAACTCAGTGGTTCACCATTTTCTGAGATCAGCTCCTGTTAACAATATACATACCCACTTTCTTTCTCTGAAGTTTCCTAAAGTAAAATACTTTGTTTTTCTAAAATTCTTTCCTCTGTGGTCCATGAATTTTATTCTTGGAATTCATAAGACAAGAACCTGAATGTCAATAAATGACTCAATGGAAGCTTTATGTGACCATATCTGGTACCCTTATTCTAAAATTAAAGTCCACCTGAAGAAAAGGACTTCCAAGGAACTCAATAGCATCAAATGTACAGGGATCAGAGTGACTTAGCAGAGGTTCTGCAGCTCAAATAGACCCAATGAGTTTAAGAATGAGAACTCGGTGTTGACTGTTTTTGTCCTCTTATAGGCCATGCAAAATGTTGATGAGAGTGATTTCAGTAGACTGACAAATCTCAATGCTGGAACAAGAAAGTAAGAGAATGAAAAGGTTGAAATTTTTAGAGACTTACTCTTATATTTTTGGTTGTGAGCCTAGCCTTTAAGGGCTGAGCCATCTCTCCAGCCCTAGAGACTTACTCTTGAAAGACTAGGAAAAATGGTTTATCAGGGTTGAGGGAAATAGTGTTAAAAGATTTGGTGGTGATGAAATATATTTATAACAAAATATTTATATAGTGCTATGAATGGTCATGAAAAGAGAGAAACTGAGATACAGGATGGAGACAAATACTTGGCAGAGTTCCTTCCTTGCATGGCCAAGTGATGAAGTCCAGTGCTACCTTGAGCACAGAAAATGAAAACTGGGAGGCACAGTGCATGAGCCCTGTGCAAAGTGATGTATGTACTGGACACTATGGAAGAGGAGGCTCTCTTTTCTAATTTCTAATCCTTGGTGAGGTAATAGGTCACTCTTAGAGAGGGTTGAAGTGGCCATGAGGTATTGTGGTGATGAAAATGAGGAAGTGTGAAATAGCTTTTTTCTTTTTTTCAAGACAAGAAAAAGAAGGAAGAGAAGGAGGAGGAGGAAGAAAGAAATTAGACAATTACAGAGTTCTAGTAAGTCTCACTGAGGTTGCACATGAGCTGAGATATCATGAAAATAAAATGGGATCATTCATTGGTTTTTCTTTCTTAGTGTGTAGATATTTAAGAATGTGTACAGGGAAATTAAACAGGACTTGGGCTCTCGTTTGTTAATTAGGATACCATAAGAGATAGAATAGGATGGTAATAGCACAAAGGGTATTCTATTTTTCCCTGTCTTCAATATTTGTATAAATTGGACTCCAATGCTAGACCCTGTGATACATGATTACAATACTTGCAGTGGAGTACTGCAGCATTGACCTTGGACCCGGCTATATGGTTTGCTTTGACCAATAGATTTAGAACAGTTGTCATGCCAGCAGGCTTTAACTACGCCTGCATGTGCTGACTGGTTCTGTGCAGCTTCAGCTAACTCCATGAGTACCGTCTACTCCAGACCAGTACCTATTCTGCAATCAGGGCAGCTGGCAAAGATATGAAGCAAGCCTGTGGGATGCAGATACACGACTCAAAACATACCCTCTTCCCATCAGCCACAGAGGATTTGGATCATGTTACACATCATTGTTTCATCGGAAATCCAATTAACACATCACAACATGATTTTGCCAGTGATATTATGAAGGTGTCCTCAAAGTAAAGAATGGAATCTAAGACAGATAAGGCAAGGAGAGACAAGGTATCTGTATTGGAAGTCACATCAAAGAGGGAGCTAGGTTATGCTGTTAGGAGAAGTAATCTAGACAGGAGGCAGTGGTGAGAGAACAGGATAGCTAAACTTGAGATTTTTAAGGGGCCAAGGAAAATGTGATCTGAATCAACCTAGCTCATGATTCATCATTTCTTGAACTAGATGTTTCTTTATGGTGGCTTAACTTGGTGGTGGTTTCAATCCCAGGGCCAGTTTTCTTTTTCTCTGGCACCATTTCCTCTTGACCACTGTACCTGGCAAAAAGTGCCACATAGATCAAATCTTTAAAACAATACATTGGTTGCATTATCTAAGAATTTTCCAGGCATTTAATTAAGTTCTTATCCTAAGGCAAATATTAAAGCTAACTGATGTCTTGAAAAAGAACATGCATGGACTGGTTCTAGGTCCATTACATATGAAGCTGATGGATTGCTTGGTCCTCAATTGTACCCCTAACAATTGGAGCAGGGTCTCTCTCTGACTTGGACTCTGTTGCCTCCCTCTGGATCCCATTTTCCTAGCAAAGCTGACTTCTCTTGTCTCAGTGGAAGAGGAGGAACTTAGTCCTGATGTGATTTGATGTGCCAGAGTGGGTTGGGACTGGGTTGAGGGGGTTATGGGGAAGGTAGATGGGAGGATGAGACTGGGAGGAGAGGAGAGAGGAATAGATAGCGATTGGAATGTAAAATAAGCAAATAAATTAATTAATGGCGGATTAAAAAATAAAGAAAAGAAGGCTCAATTGTCAAGTCCCATTCTAACCTGGTTTTATTTAGGCTCACTGATATGTAGTTGCTCAGCATCAACACTCTCAAGGCTTCCAGATGATTCCTCAAGGCCACTTGCAAATCCGTCTGAACAAAGATGGTTGGACAGTATGTTGTGTGTGATATAATTGTATCCTATATTATGTGGCTTGGGAGCCAGGAATTAGCAAATATTGCTATAGTAACTGGTTTCACCAGACCTGGAATGTTAACTATGGCCCTTTACCTTTCTACACTAAAGACAAAGCTGCCACACAACTGCTTTTTCTACTGAGAGACTTTGACACTTGCTTGTTTATGCCACATCATGCAGGGCCTGCAGCTAGCTTTCATTTGGTTTAAATGTAATTCTGCATTTTAAAAGCTACATTGTAAACAAAGCAATAACTCCCTGCAATTGCATCTGAAAGCAGAATCGAATCTTCATAATTTGCATCACCTCGAGGTGTATTCATCCCAATGGAGGTGACAGCCATTTAGGCTGAACTTGAGAAACATTTGTGTTTTGCTTTCTTATTCCTTCTAAGCCACCTGGCAGCTAGTGACATCCATCAGGCAGTGCTGGCTGATGTGCACTAACATAGAGTCCTGTAACAAAAAGGTAACTGAGACCCACTTTTGCCATTAGTACTCTTGGTTGCTCTTTCATTTTTTATGTTTATTCATTACTTCAGGTTACATCTCCATCACAGTACCCTCTTTCCCCCCTCCCAGTCCTGCCCTCCCACCGTCTACCCCTCCCTTCCATCCCACTCCTCCAGTGTGGAGTGTTCCTACATGTCAGTCCCCCACTCCAGTTCAGCAGTCATATGAGGGCCAAGAGCCTCCTCATACACTGGGGTCCTACAAAGCAGCACCACTAGGGCAAAGTGTCTCATTGACAGGAAACAAAGTCTATGTTCCGGTTCCCCTTGGTGCATTGGTTGTAGTATAGATATCCTCTACTATATAGCTAAAATCCGATTATAAATGAGTCGATGCCATGTGCATCCTTCTGAGTCTGGGTTAGCTCACTCAGGATGAGCTTCTCTAGTTCCATCCATTTGGCTATAAACTGCATGATTTCGTTGTTTCTGATGGTTGAGTAGTATTCCATTGTGTAGATATACCTCAGTTTTTTTGTTTTTTTTTTTTTTATCCATTCCTTGGCTGAGGGACATTTGGGTTGTTTCCAGTTCCTAGCTATTACAAATAAGGCTGCTATGAACATAGATGAGGAAATATCCTGGTGGTTTGGTGAGGAATCATTTGGATGCATACCCAGAAGTGGTATGCATGGCTGGGTCTTGAGGTAGGGCTATTCCAAGTTTACTAAGATATTGCCAGACTCATTTCCATAGTGGTTGTACAAGCTTACACTCCCACCAGCAATGGAGGAATGTTCCCCTTTCTCTACAACCTTGCCAGCATGTGCTATCATTTGAGTTTTGGATCTTAGCCATTCTGACAGGTGTGAGATGGAATCTCAGAGTAGTCTTGAGTTGCATTTCTCTGATGATTAAGGATGCTGTGCATTTCTTCAAGTATCTCTCAGCCATTAGGGATTCCTCCTTTTTGAATTCTCTGTTTAGCTCTGTTCCCCATTTTTTGATTGGATTATTTGGTTTCTTGGTATTTAATTTCTTGAGTTCTTTGCAAATTTTGGATATTAGCCCTCTGTCAGATGTGGGGTTGGTGAAGTTTTTTTTTCCCCCAATCTGTAGTTTGCCGTTTTTGTTAAAAATTCAGAAATCCTTCTTTATACAAAAAAATAAATTGGCTGAGAAAGAAATTAGGGAAACAATACCCTTCCCAATAGCCACAAACAATATAAAATTCTTGGGGGTAACTCTAACCAAGCAAGTGAAAGACCTGTATGAACAGAACTTCAAGTCCTTGAAGAAAGAAATTGAAGAGGACATCAGAAGATGGAAAGATCTCCCACGCTCATGGATAGGTAGGATCAACATAATAAAAATGGCTATCCTGCCAAAAGCAATATACAGATTCAATGCAATTCCTATCAAAATACCAATACAATTCTTTTAGACCTGGAAAAAGCAATTCTCAACTTCATATGGAATAATAACAACAAAAAAAAATCTGGAGGTATCACCATCCCAGATTTCAAGCTGTACTACAGAGCAATAGTAATAAAAACAGAATGGTACTGGTATAGAAACAGACCAGTGGATCAATGGAATTGAATTGAAGACTCAGAAATGAACCCACATGCCTATGGTCACCTAATCTTTGACAAAGAAGCCAAAACCGCACAATGGAAAAAGGACAGCATCTTCAACAAATGGTGCTGGTCCAACTGGATGTCTATTTGTAAAAGAATGAAATTAGACCCATACTTATCACCTTGTACAAAACTTAAGTCCAAGTGGATCAAAGACCTTAACATAAGGCCAGTCACACTAAATCTACTAGAACAAAAAGTGGGAAAAACCCTTGAACTCATTGGCACAGGTGACAACTTTCTGAACAGAACACCAATAGCTCAGGCTCTTAGACCAACAATCAATAAATGGGACCTCATGAAACTGAAAAGCTTCTGTAAGGCAAAAGACACTGTCATTTGGGTACTCTTTCAAAGGTAACTGGGTAAGATATTCTGATTCTTCAATATGTCAAAGGGATGTAAATATGGGTACTAGGATAAGAAACTTAAGCAACTTCAAGGTCTGTTTTTGTAGCATTTTTGACTTTTCTTAACTGTTTTGTCCTTTAGTGTTGTTATGCAACCGTCCATGTGGTATATGACCGCATTCTTGGGGATACTTGAACAAATATCTGTCTGCTCACCCTAAATGGGGAACTGATGTCTGACCAAAGTAAGGTTATCAACAAATTCAATCTTGGTAATCCAATTTTATTAGAATTACTTGCAGAAATATTGGTAAGCAGTTGCAGAAATGACTCAAACACAGCTGCATTAGCAAATTCCCACCCTGACAGGTGTAACAGCTTATGGAAGCTGGAAACCTTCCATAAGTGCACTGCACATTCTACAGTCAGCTCATCAGGTTGGAGGGTGTCCTTCTCAGGTAACTCAGTTGGTTTGAGCCTTTTTCAGACAGTTCAGTTTGTCTCTTCCTTTTCCTGACAGTTCTGGTGGTTTTTGCTTCTTCAGAGGTTTTCCTGGTCTGATGCTTGATGAGGTGGAGCCTAGTGGAGCTAGTCAGTTTTAGTAACTTCCTGAAGATTCTGAATTGCCTACTTTCTGACCTCAATGAACTTCCTTCCATGACAGAATATTTTTCCCTGTGTTAGAGCACTCTGTTAATTTATCCACTTCTCTTAAGGAGCTTCTCTCCAAAATTGAAGGGTATAGTCTCAGAAGAAACTGCTATACAATGTCACTCAGCCACATTATATTAAAGCAGAATAGCTTCTCCCATCCAGAAATGATGGAATTCTCTCAAGCTTTTAATCTATATTTTGTTTGTGATGAACTGTAACTAATTGAATTCAATGAAAGTGTCACATTCAAGTTGTGAATTGTGAGAAAATTCATCTACATTTTTCTCTCTTCTCTTAGATCCCCCAACTTATTGTTAGAGGATGACACTCATATGTTGAGGCCAGATTATTCTATTGGAGTCATCCATCCTTACCTCACACATGTAGGAGAGACTGGTCATGAGAGCAAATCTCAAACAAACCTGTGTATCAATCAAGACTGTAACAGCTGCCCAAATGGCACCACAGACTCTGGAGCAACCCTTCTTGCTAAATTAATTCATTGAGTTTTGAATTGGTTGTCACATAGCAAATCTCCCTGATATTGGCCTCAGTTATCCTTCCTTCAAGAGAAGTGTCAGCAGGCTGATATCCGAGGCACAGTGCTTTATCTGTAGCTGTGCTTAATAATTATATGTGGCTGTCAATCTTGCTGCTTCATTTCTATAATAGGATGAGTCTGTTACAGAAACAAGCTGGGTTCTGACTTCAGTGCTTATAAATTTCACAAGTTGTTCTGATCACAGCTTGGATAAAAAAGTTTTTTTTGGCAGTCTTCTATCATCAGAATATATGATTCTTCCATGGTAAGCCCTTTCTTAGGTTATAGTCCTTTAAAAAGGCTAGATGAAATCAGAACAATATTAAGTCAATCTAGGAACGAAGGCATCAGACTCTAGTTAAATTCTACAGAAAAAAACATCTCTTTGGCTTACCACGTGTTTTCTGGACTCTTCGATGCTCTTGAAAAACTTCTATGTTGGCTTGAACTTATTTATTTATATTTTGTAACTATTAGAGCTTATTATATAACTGACAGAAATTATTATATGAATTAAAGAATTCTCGGAATGTTTGGCAGACTGTTCCCATGGGCTTTATTAGTTCTTGGGATGAGTTGAACAGCCTCAGGGACCAAAGATGCCACCCCTTTTCCTCCATGCTTTCTCTTCTTGCCTCTCTTGCTGCTACAATCCACTGATCACTGATCATACTCGTTATTTCACTTTCTTGTCCTTTTATTTTTTTCAGACTGACTTCCTCTAATTTGTTCATTAGCCTACATAGACCTTCCAGAATCAGGGGTGTCAGTATGAGAATTCACCTCACATTATGGCTTCATACAGCTTCTCATCCTTGTGGCCTAATTACAAATTACCCATGGGAAGTTCAAGTCACAGGTCCAAATCAGGTCAATCCAGCTGAGAGGGCAAGCTCTTCTCACATTCTGTATGGATGTTTCTTCTGTGGCTATCTGAGAACACATGAATTAAACATAAGGGTGAAATTGGGGGGAAGAGATTCATGATTGGGACGAGTGACATTTATAGAATCATAATAACACAAAGAAATGTTCACAGTTAATTTTTTGAAAATTGAATGTTTGATCTTACCAAATCATAGTTCAATCTTTAGCTTTATTGAGACAATTGCCAAAATTGCATACAATTTGTGGTGCTTTGAATAAAAAATGGCCCCCATAGGTTCATATAGTTGAATGCTTAGTCATCAGGGAGTGGTACTATTGAGAAAGATTAGGAGGTGTGGCCTTGTTAGAGTAGATATGGATTTGCTGGAGAAAATGTATCACTGGGGTAGACTTTGAGGTTTCAAAAGTCCATGGTAA
Organism: Lophiomys imhausi; assembly: GCA_907164525.1. NCBI lineage: Eukaryota > Metazoa > Chordata > Mammalia > Rodentia > Muridae > Lophiomys > Lophiomys imhausi. Next base: position 718,696 of record CAJQZJ010032828.1, read on the forward strand.
ACATAGATCTTTCTCTCTAGACCTATGGATCAGAATGTACCTTTTATCTGCTTCTTTAGTATCACAGGTGCCTGCTGCCAATCTCCCTAAAGTTCAGCATCCTCAGGAACCAAAGATGCCTATCATTATGAAGAGCTAAGCCTCTGAAAATGTAAGCAAGCTCCCTAATTAAATGACTTCCTTTATAAGATATCTTGATCATGGTATCTCATCACAGCAATAGAACAACAACTAAGATATTATACGAAATGATAATTTCATGTATGTATACATTATAATTATCACAATCAGTTGATTGTCTCACTCTTATTTAATTTCTATTGTAACATCAAATTTCAATGCAAAATATACTTTAATTATAGACCTGATGTTACATTATAGACTCCTAGAACTTATATAAAATATTCTAATGATTCTTACCACCAACTATATGTCCAAAATTAAGTGATTCAGAATAAATGGATAAATGGCTAGAAAGATAGAATCTGCAAAACTACATCATGAAGAAAGAGACTGACTATATTGAAAATAAGGAGATTTAATCAGTGATTCAATAATGAAAGTCTCCCATCAAAGAAAAACTCAAGATCTGATATTGTCAATGATAAGTCCTTCCAAACATTACAGATGGAATGAAATTTCTCAAATAATTTGAAGCAATTGAATAATATTTTGTAAGATTAGTATTATAATGAGGCTGAAAGAGATAGAGAAACTTACAAGAAATGAAAATTACAGACTAACATCTCTTATAAGCATACAGATGCAAATATCCTCAATAAAAGCAAATCAAATTCAGAAGCACATCAAAAAGGGATCAGATACCACAAAAAAGTGGAATATGTCCCTGAGATTCAAAGATGGTTCAAAATATTCAAATAAATAAATAAATATTGTACTCCCCATTAACAGAATGATGAAATAACAGATTAAAAATAATTTCAACTAAGCGAAAACGAAGCATTTGAGTAAATTCAATGCTTTTCATGATGAAATCTCAAAGTTATATATAAAAAAGAATTGTATCTTAACATAATGTAAGTCATGGGCTACAAGACTTCAGGAAGTATCATACCCAATCATAAAAGATCAAAAGCTCTCCTTTTAAGATTAAAAATACATCAGAGAGGTCAAATCTCATCCCTTCAATTTTGCAGCCCTAGAAACTCTAGATATAAGAGGTAGGGAACATTTGTATACTGATACAAAATTAATATTATATTTGGCTAAATTGGTATTGATCATTGTATATTAATGCAAATTTAAGATTGTATAGGGCTACATCGGTATTGATCTTTGTATATTGATACAAAATTAAGATTATATTTGGCCACAATGGTATTGACCCTAGCATATTAATGTAAAATTAAGATTGTATTGGGCTACATCGGTACTGATCTTTGTATATTGATGCAAAATTAAGATTATATTTGGCCACATTGGTATTGATCTTTGTATATTGATATAAAATTAAGGGTAACGCTTCTTAAAGGTATTGTTTGTAGTAATACTTAAAAATGAAATGTCAAGTTTTGACCTCT
>CAJQZJ010032828.1:731099-752018 GCA_907164525.1 Lophiomys imhausi
AAAATTTAACTATGAGACTCTATCTGTCTATTCTTCAACCACCTCAGAGACCTGAGAGGGAGAAATATATCTGCTTATATAGGAAATGCAGGGCCTGCAGCTTCCAAAACTAAGAAATGACATACCAGTGACTGCCTGGACAGTTCCCATTTTCTCTCCATACATTCTTGCATCAGTCTTCAGCCTTTGGGTCCTGTTTCTCTGACAGACATTTGTTGTAGAGCAGGGATTATGAAGAACTTACCTACCCTGTCTTGGCAGAGCTAGGCTGTCGAAGGATAACTGAAAACTCTGATATTTAGGAGAAGAGATTACAAGCTGATAAATGGTCCTGTTTAATGGGTTTTGGAGGTTAGTCCCAGGGACTTCCTACTTTCCCTTTTCTGTATCCTTCTTCCTCTCCTATGTAGGAGTGCATGGGCTTGAGAAAAATGAGACATAGACATAGCACAGGAAGGTCCAAGAAGAAGGGGCAGATTATTGAATATGCCCTTATACCTTTGTATATTGATACAAAATTAGTAGTATATTTGGCTAAAGTGGTATTGACCATTGTTTATTGTGCAAAAATAAGATTGAATTGGATTACATCGTTATTGATCTTTGTATATTGATACAAAATTAAGATTATAGTTCGCCACAATGGTATTGACCCTTATATATGGACGTAATATTAAGATTGAAGATTGTATTGGGCTACATAGGCATTGATCTTTGTATATTGATACATAATTAAGAGTATATTTAACCACAATTGAATAGATCTTTGTATATTGATACAAAATTAAAGGTAACGCTTCCTAATGGTATCATACCTAGAGATACTTAAAAATAAAATGTGAAGCTCTGGCCTCTTGATACCTTATAATTGTTTCCTATTTGTTCTTATGTATTGTATTGTATTTATTGTTACAAGAAAAGGAGCCTTTTATTGGACTAAAAGGGGGAGCTGTTGGGGGGAAAAGACATACCTCAAATTAAAATAAAAAGTGGATAGGAGGAAGAAGAGGAAGAGGATAGGAGTGTGGGAGCAGGAGGGCGAGGCAGGAGGGAACTGTGATTGAGATGTAACTTGAAAAAATAAATACATGTTGGAAAAAATACATATAGAACCACGAAGGACCCTAGAGAGTAAAGCCAAAGACTTGACAAAGAAGAATAAATTATCATTTAATTTCTAATTTCAAGTAATATTGCAATAATTTTTAAATTACAGTAATTAAAGCAATATGATATCAATATATAGTAGACACAAATACTCATGGCATGAAAGTTAAAGCCATTCATATGTGATCAGTTAATTTACAATGAGAAATCTAAGAATACAGTGGAGACACTATGTGGTTTTAATAAACACATGGAGAAAATTGGTTATCTACATGTAAGAGGACATTTGTGAACTTTAACCTCATCCCACCCCTCCAACTTTCTGTCATACAAATCAACACGAAACAGATGTAAGACTCAGCTATAAGTACTAGACACTGTGAAACTCTTAGAAGGAAACACTGAGAAAAATGATCCTTGACATTGGTCTTAACAATATCACCCAAAGCACAAACAATAAAAGGAAAAATAAATGAGCATGATCACATAAAACTTAAAAGTTTTAGAACAGCAAATGAATCAATCAACATTACGAAAGGAAAGCCTGATGAACAGTAGACTATGTTTGAAAGCTTGCTCTAAAGAGAAGGGTTTAAAATTAAAAATAAATAAGAAGTTCATACAACTTAGTACTGAAAAGGAAACAAGTATATTAAAAACTGAAGGAAGAACTCATACTTTTTCCCAATAAGACATACGTTTCACCAAGAAGTGTGCGATCTCACAAATGCTCTGAGAAATGCAAATCAAAACCAAAAGGAAGTATCTGTTCACACTTGCCAGGATTGTTGTTTTCAAAAGGGCAAGTAAAAAGTGTTGATGTTGGGAGAGTATGGAGAAAAAGGAAGTGGGAATATTGTTAGAAGTAATTTTAAGGACAATCCATGCAGTGTCCTTAAAATATTAGAATGTAACTATTGTTTCATTTGGCAATGTAGTTATAGTTTCTGAGCATGTAACTGAAGGAAGGAAAGTCAGTCCTTTCTGACTTTCTGAAAGAGGAATCTACAGTCTCGTGTTCTCTGTATCCCCATTTGCAATTATTAGGACATGGTTACAATATAAATGTCCATTAACAAAGAAGGAACTTAGAGGGTGCCATACTAAGTGAAATAAGTCAGACAGAGAAGAAAAAAAATGAAAAAATGATGCATGCTCTCTATGTCTCCTTCTCTAAATCTCACTCCAAACCAACAGAAGCAGAGCAGAATGGTGACTGAAAAGTAAGACAGTGGGATAATGTTGCCCAAAACATAGAAATCAAATCACGGTTAAATGCAATTTCTTGCATGTTTTTGAGAACCCATTATGATTCAAGTCTATGTACAGGAAAGCAATACCATTCGTGTTGAACATGCAGGTAGTCTTCATTTGTCAGATACAAATCCAGCAGGTGCTTTGCACATTGCAGACTTAATATATGCCTTCACTTTACAGAAAAATGTAGGGAGTCATCAAAGAAATGACCAAGAAATAAACACAAGCCCCAGAGGAGTAATTTTATCATCAATCTGGCTAACCTGCTTCATAGTTTCATACCCTTGAGCAAGGCATATACGAAAAAAGAAAGAAATGGATTTGGCTGGTAAATTGTAAGGCAGAGAAATAATTGCTATTTTTCTACATTTATTTAGAATGTCCTTTCAAGGATCTTGGGTCCAGACTATAGGCATTCACTTACAGGATAAGAAACCCTATGTTCAAAAGAGTTAAAGAGAGCATAGCTGGTCTTTTGTGCTGTTTGGTAAAAGTTTTAAGAAATTACAGTGACTAGGCATGACCTCTGCTACGATGGAAGTTTTCATTTAAGGAAGAAGTGGATATTTGTCAATTAATGACTCAATTAATGACATTGGAAATTATCCATTATAAACTGTGATGGAAAATCATGGGCCATGATGGAAAATTACAAGCAGTTTTGAGACCCTAAATGTATAACCAGTTATAGTGACAAGTGAATGAGCAGTTGTCAGAAGTGACACTGAATTGGTGATTTGATGGAACTGAATTGCAGAAGCTCTAGATGAGGCTCAGGAACCCACACAAACATAAGTCTCCTCGAGAGAAGACAAATGGCATGAGAGACTGGAAGGAGGCTATAGCTGGAGCCTGGAGGACTTGTAGCTAAAGGAGGCTGGAGAGAAAGGCAGTACCAGCAGCCGACAGGGCCTAGTGCCTGTTTTCAGGACTCCCCTTTTTACTATGAGAAGATTGGGAAACCATGGAGACAATCTAATCAAACAAGCAGTAAGACCAGGTTTTGCCTTTAAAAGAAAAATGAAAAAAAAAAAAACCAAATTATTGGTGCTGTATTGAGAATGGTACAAGGAGCAAGGGACAAGTAAGATGTGGACAAAACAGTTAAGAGTCTTGGGGCTGGAGAAATGTCAGCAAAGTCCTTGCTGTGCAAACATGAGAGCATGAGTTTGGATCATAGGACTCACTGGGTGCTGCAGTAAGTGGGCATAATCCCACTGCTGAGGAGGGTGAGTCAGGAAGACCCCTGGTGTTTTCTGGTCAACCTATGTAGTGGAATCAGTGAGACTGTGCTCTAATGAGAGATCCTGTCACAAAATGAACAAAGTAATAAAGTGGTGCACTATTGAGGAAGGCACCCAAACTCAACTTCTAACACACACACACACACACACACACACACACACACACACACATTCAGGCATGTGTATGAGCATGCACATGAGCATGCAGGAGTATGCATGTGCACACACACACACAGAGGCACACACAATGACAGAGAGACAGTCACAGAAAGACAGAAACAGAGAGAGAGACAGACAGACAGGGAGGGAGGCAGAGAGAGAGAGACCCACAGGCAATACAGAGTGCAGTGGAAGCAGTCATACAAGAGAATGTGACAGCTGTGGAAAGTATTTTTAAGGTAGAGATGGCAGGCTTTGTGATGAATTGGATGAGGCCAATAGTACATTAACTGTCAATATGACATTTTGCCCTCTGTTTAGATGAGCCCTGACTCCTGTTAATTGACATCCTCAAGAGTTTCACCTACTGTGTAACTAATGTATCCTGCATTTCTTGACTCCATGCACATGGTCAATAGATGCAGAAATTCCAGTTTGCGACTTTGAAGTCTGTAACTAAAGCTTTACTCTTTCCTCCAGTTTTGTTTTTCTGTGACAACATACATGCACGAAGTGCCCTGCTGGAACAGGATGAATGAAGGAAGGGGAGTTGAGATATTTTGGTATCCCAATGGAGTCTGGTCTGGATCAAAGAGAAGCATTTGGCACATAACCAAAAGAATAAGCCTAGCCAAAAGCCATACTGCCTTGCAGCAGATCACCAGCTGCCTCCTGATGTGTGAACAATGACTGCTTTCGTATTATGCCACTGCGATTTTATGTGTGCAGCATGCTTGGCAATAAATAAACTGAGAAGTATATTTGTAACACAACCCTCTATTAGAGACCGAATACTTTTGTTCCCCACTTCATTTGTTGATACTCTATGCTGTAGTAAGATGGTATTAAGATGTAAGGGTTTGGAGAGATACTTAGGTCAGGAGGATGGAGCTCCAAGAATAGGATTAGTGTCATTAGAGGAAGAAGTTGATGAGAAATGATTCTTTAATCATCAGTTCAGGTAAAAAATAAGACAACATCATCTGCATCGTATAAAATGTCCCTTATCATTAATTGGATCCACTGGTCTTCTGACTTTAGGCTTCCAGGTCTTTTTAACTGCCAGAATGTTTATTTTTTAAACTATACAGTCTGTGAAATTCTGTTATAAGCAACCCAAACTGACCAAGACTTCACCCTTGAAGAACTGCTTTCATAGCAGTAGTGAATGCTTTATCACAATGCAGGATTTTTGGGGACTAGAAAATCAAAGAGTTCCGTTTTGATGGGAGATTACACCTTTAAAGCTTTCTATGATACTGTCATCAATTAATCAATACACCTCAAAAGTTGGGTTAATGAATGTGCCTGTCCTTAGTAGTGGATAATCCTAAGAAAGAATATTCTAAAGGATAGGCTATGCTTTTGCATTTATTTTTAATCTAGCTTATCTTTGGTGACAAAAATGTTTTTATGTTCAAGCAACCATCATTCTTTAAAGGATACTTACAAGATCATATAACATAGCAATGCATTCTTAAAAAATCAAGTTGGAAAAATCTTGTTCAGTGGAGAGCTAGTTGGCTTGCATTTCTGTTTGTTATGTCCCACTTTTTGGACTATTTCACAGAGAGTTACAAAGAGGACTCCACCATTGATGGCTGGAACAAAACAGTCCCAACAGTGACACTGCTACTTCAAAGCCACATCTCTTCAAAAAGGATGAAAGCACAAATTGAACAAAAACTTCTTTCCTGGAGTTTAACTGTGGAAAGTTGGCAGGGACAGATCAGGCTGCTTACATGCAGTCCTGACCCCTATTTGTGGATTTTCTCAAGAGTTTCTACATTTAATTGTTGCTGCTAGGTGGGAGTTCAGAGTAAATCTTTCTGTCACATAAGATTGTGTTGTTCAGAGGAATATAATTGCTTCCTTATCTTTTTTATTTGAACTTTGATTGTTTGTTATTATTTTTCAATACTTTCAATAGATTTGAAGTTAAGTGCTAGTATTCAAAAGACTCACCAAAGCTCTTTGGTGAACTTAGTAATGTAGGTCAGGTATAGGGCCTGCGATTCTGAATTACCAGCAGCTTTTCAGGAAGTGATGCTTCTGGAGGTAGATGTACTATGTGCTAGATGGCAATACCTCAAGGCATGAACACTCCTACTCACAAGTCCAAAGAGAAAATTATGAAAGCTTTATTATATACAGTGTCTCTCCTCTCCTTTCCCTTCCCCTCCCCTCTCCTTTCTTCTCCTCTTCTCTTCTACTCTCTAGTCTTTGCTGTTCCTTTTCACCCTACATTCTCTTTTTCTCAATCTCTCTCTTCTTTGTCTAATAACTATTTTAGTCATTTCATGTAAAATCCTAGGTGTAGGTGAACTGTGCTAAGTTAAAATGATGCAGTTCTTTCTATTAATATATGTACAAGCAATGTGAATTGATAAAATGCACAGTTGCCTGTCCTTCCTTCTCTGCGTCTCATGCCTTGTGAAATTGCATCACTAATCATTCTGAGGAATGGAAAATTGTGAATCTTAGAGGATATGAAGTATGTTGTCATATCCCTCCATACCTGAATTTTGCTTCTCAGAAGAAGGCAGATTAACCCTGCCTTACAAAAGAAATGCTGTAGGAGGAGAGACAAAGGCTTTGTCCTAGATGAATTCACATTTTTCCCTGGATGGCAGCCAGCTGTATGGGAGACAGAGCAATGCTGTGCCCACTTGGCTGCAGATTTTCCTTGGTGAGTATTATTGGAGCTGTTCCATTTTCCCCAGTTTTCCTTATGACACTAACAGTCTTAGATGTGACAAAGAGTGCAGGAGGGAGGATGAAAAGTGTTTCCTGGCTCCTGGTTTTCCTTCTCAAATTTTAACATAATTTTTGTGCATTTTATAAACTAAGACTGAATATCTTACAGAAAACATGGATAAGCAAAAGAATGAAGAAGGGAAGCAATGACTTCATTCTTCAGAGAAAAGAGCGCTAACTAATTTCTTTCTCATATTTTTATTCAAAACAAAGTTTTGTGATTTTTACAAAATTAAGATCCTGCTTTATAGGTATGGGTAGTTTCTTTCTTTTTAGCAATATGTTGGGTGTTTTCACTTATCATTAAATACCACTTGTAATAAGGTTTTTAATGCCATAGAATTTTCATCGTTATCTCTTATGACAATTTAAGTGTTAAAATCAGTGTCAACCCTTCCGTCCATGCACACATTGCCTTCTTTGCCTCTCTTTTCTAATATCTCACATATTTCTGTGCTTATGGAAAAATAAGAACAGAGCAAAAGGCAAGTTCACATCTTGGGGATTTTACAATGACAGAAACAAAGTTTGCCTGAGACGTGCAAGTTTGTTCAGGCCAAAGTTTTAAAGGGGAACAGAAGAAAAAACATGGGGCTTCAATACATGAGAAAACAGAGTTAACTCCAGGAAAGTAAACTACACAGAGAGGAGGCATGGAGGGTATCTGCTGAACTTAGTCTTCTATCATGGGAGAGTCAACAGAAGCAACAGATTTCAGAAGCAGACTCACAACAATCAACATCATCACAGTCAGTTTCTAAAAAATAAGTTTGAATAAATATTATGTATGTGTTTAGTTAAATGAAAGAATGGGAAGATAAAAAGGAAATATGGAATAGTTTAATTATTCTGACCAGTTAAACAGCCAAATAGCAATTCAAAAATATAAAATAAAGTTTGTTATGAAACCAATGCTTTCAGGAATATCTAATTTTAAATACACCCTTACAACATGGAAAAGAAGGAATAACAAATTTTATATGAATAGTGTATTTTGTTTACCTTAATAGATATTAAGTATTTTTCAACACATGGTGTGTATAAAAATATTGAGACATTTTATACTTTTTCATGTAAATCTTTAAAATACAGGGTATGTAACATGGAGGGGGTCCACATAAAGTTCTTAGTTAAGAAATTGTTGACAACTGATAGCTGTTGGTAAGTTAATTATACTTCAGTGGAAGGCCACATACTCAAGAGTACATAGGCAGCACAAGTTTGATTTAATGGGTAAGAAAAAAACCTAACATGAAGTTGGGTGTGTAGGAAAAGGAGGTGTGGATCTGGGAGAAGTTGAGGGAGAGGAGCATGACCAAAATACTTTATACAAAGGGATGGTGAAATTGCTCAGTGGTTAAGAGCACATGCTAATCTTGAAGAAGAGACAAATTTGATTCCCAGCACTCATGTTGGGAAGCCCACAACCACCTGTAACTTCAGTTCTATGGGATCCAGCATCCTCTTCTGGCCTCCATTTGCACCCATGCATATACAAACAGAAATAAATTTCAAAAGTATCTTGCTCTAAATATCTCAAAGAAATACTAAAAAAATCACAAACAACAAAAACCAAACAAGCCCCCTAGATGTGTTTTACCCTGCACCATAGAGAAATGCACATAGATTATTTTCTATATTCATATGTGCACACACAATCAGACTGTACCCTCTAATATACTCACAAGTAAGCTTTAGTCCAAGTTAGAACACACAAAGCAATACTACTGTTTTTGCAGTGCCAATGTAATAACTTGTAGTTCACTCCAGATGGAAGGTATTGTGGCATATCTTATTTTATTTATTTGTTTGTTTATTACTACAAAGCCACAATAAGAAAAGCAACATGGTATTGTCACATGTATATATGAAACAGAATAAAATATACAACTATAAACACACACAGTTATAGGTACCTGGTTTTTATGAAAATTAAATACACATTAAAAATACACATTAAAGAAAAGCTGCATGCTTTAACAAATGGCACTATAAAAACTGGATATGCACAGATATAAATAAACTTCCAAAATATAAAATAGATTTTACAGTAAGACCTGATACTCTAATACTAACTGCTAGTAGAAAAAGCAGAACACAGACACAGGGAAGAACTTTCTGAGAGGGACCCAATTTGCTCAAGAAAGAATGGCTGCAATTGACAACAGGATCTCATGAAACTACAGTTTTTTTTTTTTTATTTTTTTTTATTTTTTATTTCTTCAAGTTACATCTCAATTGAAATCCCCTCCCTACCCCGCCTCCAGTCCCACCCTCCCACCCTCTTCCGCCTCAACCCACCCCTCCCCTTCCTTTTTTTTTAAGTTTAAGATATATCTTTTCCCCCCAACAGCTCCCCCTTTCAGTCCAACAAATGGCTCTTACTCTTATAATAATAAATACAATACAAAACAACAGAGGTAATTAGGCCACAATTATGAGAGTTATATGGCTTGGCATACAATCCCAATGTCCAGTCTATATGTATTTGGCACCTGACTTCAACATTCTACTGTCGATCTATCTCCATGAGTTTAAAGTTCTATATCCAACTCAACTTTCATCCCAATTTAAAAAGCATCTTCTTAGAACACCCTCTTGATTCTACAAACCCCTTAGGTCATCTAAACAGCTGAGAACAGAAGGACTGAACATAAAAGGATTGTACTAACATTTTTAATCATTTTTCCCATTTGGGTTGGGGCCCCAAACAGGTCTACTACGACCCAAATCAGCAGGAAGTCACTTTAAGAGAGCGACGTCCCATGCCCAGAGGGTGGGGAGGGTGTTTCTCCGCCCATCTTTTTGGTTATTTGAAGGATAACTGAAAACTCTGTTATGTAGAGGAAGAGTCTACAAGCTGATAAATGGTCCTGTCTTAATGGGTTTTGGAGGGTAGCCCCAGGGAATTCCTACTTTTCCTTTTCTGTATCCTTCTTCCTCTCCTATGTAGGAGTGCATGGGCTTGAGAAAAATGAGATATAGACATAGCACAGGAAGGTCCAGGAAGAAGGGGCAGATTATTGAATATGCCCTTATACCTTTGTATATTGATACAAAATTAGTAGTTTATTTGGCTAAAGTGGTATTGACCATTGTTTATTGTGCAAAAATAAGATTGTATTGGATTACACCGGTATTGATCTTTGTATATTGATACAAAATTAAGATTATAGTTGGCCACAATGGTATTGACCCTTCCATATGGACATAATATTAAGATTATATTGGGCTACATAGGCATTGATCTTGGTATATTGATACATAATTAGAGTATATTTAACCACAATTGAATAGATCTTTGTATATTGATACAAATTTAAAGGTAATGCTTCCCAATGGTATCATACCTAGAGATACTTAAAAATAAAATGTGAAGCTCTGACCTCTTGATACCAACCGTCTAAAACGGTCTAGGATAGTTAAAACAAACTCCTAGTCATGCAAACATGAAACTACAGTTTTTAAAAGAAGTAAATAGCTCATTGTGACCACCTACATAATGGAAGAAATATTTGTTAAATATACATCTGATAGAGGATCAATATATATAGATTATACAAAGAAATAAAAAATAAACAATCAATAAATAAAATAATGACATGGGCAATTAGTTATCAAGACATTAAATACAAATAGCTAATGATTATATTAAAAAAAAAAAAACTCAACCTCCTTAACCACGATAGAAAAGCAAACCAGAATTCTATCTCCTCCTACTCTGAATGTCCAATAGCCAAGAAAACAATTACCAATTCTTGTGAAGGTATCTACCAAAGGAAACGCATAGCTGTGGGACCAGGAGCTTTGGAAATCAGTGTGGAAATTTCTCAGTGGACTACAAATAAATCTACCATCTGACCCACTTATACCACTTGTAACTGTACGCCTCCAAGTCAAAATATCACAAATACTTGCACATCATGTTTGTTGTGGCACAATTCACAAACTCTAAGTTATGAAAGCAACTTAAATGTCCAACAGCAGTGAATTAGGTAAAATAAATGTGGTCTAAACCACATGGGAATTTTTTCAGCCATAAAAAAGAACAAAGGTATGTCATCTATAAGAAAATGTATACAAAAGGAAATAAAAGTAAGTCAAGCTAACCTCAGACAAATAGTTTATGCTTTATTTCATTTGTTGTTCTTAGTTTAATATAGTCACATAAAGTTGTGTATGTATGTACTGAATAAAAGTAAAAGTGATGTTGTGTTTGGGGACAAAGGGTACTGGTAGTGGTGGGGGAGAGATGAAATAAGAGGGGATAGTGGGAGAATGGGATGAGGAATATGCTCAAAATATAATATATATTTATAAAAAATTTTAAATGGGTGTACAAAATAATTTTTATAAAGAAAAAAAGACTTGGAAGTCAGTTTTAGAAAAGAAGGCAAAGACAACCTATAAAGGAGCTATTAAACTCACATCTGATTTTTCAGAGCCCTACCTTAACATGTGGGGAGGAAATCTCTGACACTCCATGAAGGCATGGCTTGAGGGAGAACAGTGCTGAAATAAAGATGTTCTCAGAGAAATACCTAGAGATTTTTACAAGATCAGACCCTCACACAGGCCGTAACAAAGAACATACTCAGATGGAAAGACAATTATTCCAGACAATATACCTGTACTGAAAATGAAACAAAACATTAGATACCATATGTATTGGTGAATGTAAATAGGACCTGATTAGGAATAAAAGCCAGAATGTCACATTAGTGAGGCTAAGCAATCAAGATAGACAATTTAATTTGAAAGTGGTGTAATTGGAACTAATTTTTTTATAGTCCGATATCTGAAATAGGAGAAGAGTTAAGATATTGATTGACTTTCTGGGCTGACGACATGACTCGCTGGTTAATTTTAGGTGTCTTGATAGGAACCTAGGCTAAGATTTCCAGAGAAAATAGAAGAGAAACTGAAGACAAATCTTCTAAGCTGGTAAGTATTGAAAATGGAATGGGAATAAAACCTAATTAAAATGAGGCTGAGAAGCCACGAACAAGCACACAGACAAACGAACAGACACAAATGGGTACGAATCAAGCTGAGACAATAAAAATAGATCCCTTCACAGTTAGTGAAAGGCAAATTTTTAAAAATACTTTCCTGAATTAGAGCTCACCAAAACAAAAACACAAACAAAAAAAATTGAAAATAAAACCAAAGAGCACTCACCAAAACCAACTAAAAGAACATTAATAGCAATAAAATTATTGGACAAAATCATTTTAAAACAAAAAAGCATTGTAGAAGATAAAGAGATTGATTCACATACTGAAAAATTTTAATCACTAAAAATACTTTTAAAGTATGTATGCTTTGAAAATTAAGCCTAAAGACAAACAAAAATTTGTAAAACTATAAAAGGATTAAAATTTCATCATATAGAGAGATTCCAACAGACCTCTCTGTTGTATGACTTAGTCTATAGGAACAATATAATTAAAAAGTTTTACATTTTAGACATATTTAAAATATTGTTCCTGCAATACATAGAGAATTTATGAAAATTTATGATAGGTGAGGTCAGAAAGCAAGCCTTATGACTCTGATTTACGGTCCGACGTACTACATGCCATAATTTCAGTACAGTTGCTGGACTAGCAAGTTTTTATGGTGTACTTGATGCAAGAGGAAACCTCGATTGAAAAATTCCCTCAATCTGGTTGGCATGTGGCCATGTCTTTGAGAGATGGTCTTGAATGATGATTGTTTTTGGAGGAACCAGCCCCAAGTTGGTCACACTATCCCTCAACAGGTGGGTCTGGATTCAACAACAACAAAAAAAGCTATTTAAGAAAGCCAATGATGGAGCCAATCAGGAATATTACTCCCTTGCTTATACTTGACTTCTTGCTTGAGTCTCTGCCTTGTCTTCCTTCATTGATGAGTTGTGAGCTGGATACTATAAAATTAAATAAACCCTTTCCTCTCCAAAGTTGCTTCTGGTCAGATCAGAGCATTTTATCACAACAAGAGAAAAGAAACTAGAAGAACTGCTTTAAAATGGATAAAAATTAAGAAAGTGTGGTAGAGTATATTTGTAAAAAGAAACTCATGAGTTGGGTGTCATTCAGAACCACTGGAGGGTAGGAACAATCCACACAGCTATTAGTGTGGTGGAACTCAGTGGGCTCACTAGGGAGGCACAATAGAATAGGCATCTGAGTCACTATTGGTCTGCATCTTGGACACTATGTAATGGGAAATTGATCTCTCTTTTTAATGGTCTGATCAGATGGCTGCATGTGACAGTCTGAAGTCAGGTGACTTTCTACAAATACTCTTAGGTTTTACCTTATTAATAGACTATGGTTGTAGTTTGTTTCATAAGAAAAAAAATTCAGGAATGAACTCAGCCTAACTCTTCATGTTTTCTTGGTGCATAAGTTAGAAATTAATAAAATTATAGCCAAAGAAAGGTACTCTGGTATGAGAGGTGAGGGTTAATATGCCTAAGATGTACCATGTAAACTGGCTTTCTAGAACAGGAGTGGGTTTTCTATGAAGCCTCATGAAACCATGCTATGTTTTCTTATGTCTTGGGTAAATACAACCATGGGCAGTGGTCCCCAAATCAAGTTCAGATAGGGCCAGCTGTTACAGCTCCTGCTCTGAATGTCCAGCTAGCAAGAGAAGCCTGGGGCCAAGAGTCTGCCGTGTCTTATTTGTGTTACCTAGAAAAACCCTCTGCTCATATATGAAGGTTGGGAGAATTATGATTTCCTAGTAGCATTTTTTTACAGTCCTCTGATTAAGATGTGGGGTTCTTTTCCAGAATGACTTCTGGCTATGCCAGAGACCTATGTGTTGTCTCACAGCACAGTTGCGGCTGAAAGTACTACACATCTCATTTCTGCAAGCAATTTCCTCCTGAGAGCTTTTCTCCAGCAGGGTTGGCATGTGCCTCGTTGGTTACTTGCCCTTATTTTCACTTTAGAACAAGGGGCCTCTCACAAATGGATGAAGGGGCTGGAAACTAGCAAAGCCACTTTGGAAAGCAAGTTGGCATTACTGCCCAATTGGTACAATCACTGCGCTATGACTAGGAAATTCTACCTCAAAGAAATGGATGTGAGTACACGGTAGGGCTGCCTGCTCTGCCGCGATAGAATCCCAGGAGGTGATTAGCTGTTGGGGTACATTGTGTGAAGATGTGTATCTGTATATTCAATTGTTGATTGCTGAACTGACAGAGACCTGGATCTTGGTATTGTTATTTCTATGGCCGACCACCAGTCTTATATTTTGTAAATATTTGTCCTTCCTCACTTGCCTGAGAAAGTATCTCAGGTAGAGCTAGCCACGTGGCAGGACATAATGCCAGAATTAGTCGGGTTAAGCCAGAAAGCTAGCTGCAGACTACCCAACAAAAGGACTAAGTTTTAAATTATATTAAAAGACTCCTTGTCAATATTTTACCACTAAACCCACAGAGAGCTAAGTACTAGCTGGATCTTGGTAATGTCGCTAGTTCTCTGTCTGAGAGTCCCACTATAATTAACCATCATAGGCCAGAGCAGATCACCTTAAGCATCTTCCCTTCATCCTCTCCTCAGAAGAGGGTCTTTAAGTGTGGGGTTCACAATATTAGCCTCATTCAGTCTGACTATCTAAACATGTGTGGTCTCTGCTGCCATTACAGTTCTGAGACACTAAGACAAAAAAATTGAAAGTGTATCACCAACCTTTCTAAAAAATGTAAACTGTGGCCCTTTGGGCACCATGAAAACAAATAACCGGGTGGTAAATGGGATTTTTCAATGTTTTAGCCATGTTTTTTCTCTTTTTACAACTGGAATTACAGAAGTTGAGGAGTCAAGTGATTCCCTCTTTCTTGTTTATTTCAACATTGAGAAATTCCAGATTAGTTCTATTTAGAGATTAAACGTAATGAGATTGGTACAGACAAGAGTCACCCATAAGTCTTTCAAGAGTCTCTGAAATAATTCTTCAGAAAAAATAAGTTGTAAACATGTTTTTTGTTTGTTTTGTTTTCCTAAACAAACACAGAAAGTCATATCCACACTCAATTTTGTAAGGCAGCATAATGCCTTACCTCTGACGTGGAAAACAAATTAATCTTTACGCTTTTACTACATAGGTAAATTAGAATTCTATTTGCTAAATGGATGTCCTTTAGGTTTAAGTTTATTTGTTTGGCATAATGTTGTCATAAAATATATCCTTGTTTTCATTTGAGATGTTCTTTTCCTTTCTCGTGTTTCCCTGTGAGCTACACACCATATGGAGATATAGAAAAACAGCTTTATTTACATTCTTGTGGCTTAGAAGCCCTTCAGGGATTGCACAAAGTCACACACGTTTTAGGGTGTAAAAAGTCAGAGAGTGAGTTCTCATAGCAGGTAGAAATCATTTGGGGCTCATTTCTCACTATTTTCCCCAAGTTTTACTTTGCCTGTTTTTAATGACAGCACAGTTCCCTCACATCTCCTCTTCAACGTGTAAAGAACGACGGATGTATCTGTTTCTACCATGTAGTGAGCATGGCTGGGTAACTTGTTTTTAGCCAAAAGTATGTGAGGAAAACTCTGAGTCAATTCTAGGGAGAAAAATTCAATTATCAAAATAAGAAGGGATGTTCAGTTCATGTCTACAGGACAGCAGTCTTGGTGCTTACCTGGGTGCACAAGTATACCCATACAAGCGAGACACTTTTGCTGTATTAAATTGTGGGATTTTATGGATATTAATTCTGGCATCCTAACAATATTCTAATATACTATTTCTTCTATTCATAGAAACACTATTACTAATGGTACTGTATTTTAATTGTAATATCTGATCATAAGACTAATGTTTTTCTATCAGAGTTCAAATGATTTCTTCTGACAGTGAGTCTCTTTTTCTCCAGCAATTCAGTGTGAAACTCTCCATCTTATCTGTGAACCTCTATCTTTTCATGTAATGATATGCTAAACTATTTAATGTCAGCAATTGAGATTAGGAAAACAGAGAAACAAGACCATGGTGCTGTCCTTTTCTTATGTTGATAACAGATAGTTTGGTAAAAGAGATTTGACTTCATGTGTCTGTTTTCCTGTAGAATTAAAATGAAGGAAATTAGATTATGATATTTTCAACTTAATTATCAGCTCTAGTGTTCTATGTCTTTTTGTAACATTTCTGAGATTATGTTCTGCAATAGTCCATGCACTGCCATCTTGTTCCTTATAATCTGAGTGTGTAGCTTTGCATCTTAAAGTTCACTGTCATGTACTCAGACTTATTTCCTTCTCACCACACAAATGAGATGCTTAGTGTTACATGGGCTACAGAGATTTCTTTTTAATTCTCTCAATTTCTTTTATTTATTTTTTAATTTTTATTTATTTATTTTTTTATTTCTTCAAGTTACATCTCAATCACAATCCCCTCCCTACTCCCCCCTCCATTCCCACCCTTCCACCCTCCTCCCCCTCAGCCCCACCATCCTCTTCCCCCCTTTTTTAAAGTTTAAGGTATATCTTTTTCTCCCCAACAGCACCCCATTTCAGTCCAACAAATGGCTCTTTTCTTATAACAACAAATACAATACAAAACGACAAAAATAATTAGGCAACAACTATGAGAATTATAAGGCTTTGCACACATTCCCAATGTCCAGTCCATACGTATTTGGCAACTGATTTTAATATTCTACTATGAAACCATGTCCATGAGTTTAAAGATCTAACTCAGTTTCCATCCTAACTTGCATCTCCATTTAAAAAAATCCTCTTAGATCCAGAACACCCTCTTAATTCTTAACAACTCAAAATTTAACTATAAGATTATAGCTATCCAGTCTTCAACCACATAAGAGATCTGAGAGGGATTAATATATCTGTTTATATAGGAAGTGCAGGGCCAGCAGCTCCCAAAACTAAGAAATGACATACAACTGGCTGCCTGGACAGTTCCCATTTTCTCTCCATACATTACAGCACCGATCTTCAGTCATTTGGCCCCGTTTCTCTGACAGACATTGATTGTAGAGCAGGGGTTATGAAGGACTTGCCTACCCTGTCTTGGCAGAACTAGGCTGTCAACTTACCCGCTTCCAAGTTTTGTCCTTTATGGGCAGCAGTCTGTCTACAGTTGGACAAAGGGATTTTTCTTGCCAAGTGACAGGTTTGACATTAATTCAATCATCTCCAATTGGAGACTCTTTGATGGTCATCATCAAATTCTTGGAATTTAAGAGAACATACCTTTGGGGAAGAATAATTATGTTTATGGCATGATTTTCCTACTATGTGCCCATGGTAAAGTCAGTTATCAATGACAACATGTCTCCTGTTTAGCCTTACTTCAGATTTACTTTTAAAATTTCTCATTAGATTTTATTTGATACCAACCGTCTAAAACAGTCTAGGATAGTTAAAACAAACTCCTAGTCATGCAAACATGTCACTTTGTTAGCTACTATGACAGTCTATCACAGATATTCTCTAAACTACCCAGTAATCAAGCTAAGAGACAAGCAACATTTGCTTATCTAAATACAAGAGATGGATAGGGCATCTTCAAAAACCCCAAGAGATCTGCAGAATATGGCATTCAAAGATGTTATCTTAAATCAAGATTTTTTTTTGATATCGAGACATATCAGCGCCTGACAGCACCCCCTATTCTACTCCAAGTAGAAGATAAGCATCGAAGAACCTCCACTGTAAGATGGTTGAATTAGTGGCAAGCCTTTCTCTTGGCATGAAAACACCCTTGCACCAACTGCAGAGAGACTGCTGTCCAAAAAGGACAAAACTTGGTAGCAGGGAAGTCGACAGCCTAACCTGCCAAGACAGGGTAGGTAAGTCCTTCATAATCCCTGCTCTACAACAAATGTCTGTCAGAGAAACAGGACCCAAAGGCTGAAGACTGATGCAGGAATGTATGGAGAGAAAATGGGAACTGTCCAGGCAGTCATTGGTATGTCCTTTCTTAGTTTTGAAAGCTGCAGGCCCTGCACTTCCTATATAAACAAATATATTTATCCCTCTCAGGTCTCTGAGGTGGTTGAAGAATAGACAGCTAGAGTCTCATAGCTAAATTTTGAATTGTTTAGGAATCAAGAGGGTGTTATAGATCTAAGAAGATACTCTTAAAAGTGTGTTGCAAGATAGTATGAATGTTGAGTCACATATAGACCTTTAAATGCATGGAGATGGTTAGATAGTAGAATGTTAAAGTCGTTAAAGTCAGGGGCCAAATATGTATAAACTGGACATTGGGAAGGTATACTGGACCATTTAACTCTCATAAATGTGGCATATTTATATCTATTATTTTATATAATACTTACTGTTATAAGAGAAGGAAACATCTGTTGGACTGAAAGGGGAAAATTCTGGGGGGAAGAGGGTGGAAGGGCGGGATAGGAAGGGGGAATAGGGAGGGGTTTGTTACTGAGATGTAACTTGAAGAAAAAAAAATAAAGTATTAAAAAAATTTTTCTCATTAGAAGCTGAGTACCTATCAATAGATATTCAACTTTTATGTTGAAATTTCTTCTTTCCCTGATCTAATGTGTGAGAAACAAATAGTGTATTACAGCTTCCATAATTAAGCTATATATTTCTTTCACAGACACTACAACTACAGAATGATTTCTTTTCTTTTTTTTAAAATACTTTTTTTTTCTTCAAGTTACATCTCAGTAACAAACCCCTCCCTATTCCCCCTTCCTATCCCGCTCTTCCACCCTCTTCCCCCCAGAAGTTTCCCCTTTCAGTCCAACAGATGGTTCCTTCTCTTGCAACAGTAAATATTATACAAAACAATAGATATAAATATGCCACATTTATGAGAGTTAAATGGCCCAGTATACCTTCCCAATGTCCAGTTTATACATATTTGGCCCCTGACTTTAACATTCTACTATCTAACCAACTCCATGAGTTTAAAGGTCTATATGTGACTCAATATTCATACTATCTTGCAACACACTTTTAAGAGTATCTTCTTAGATCTATAACACCCTCTTGATTCCTAAATAGTTCAAAATTTAACTATGCGACTCTAGCTGTCTATTCTTCAACCACCTCAGAGACCTGAGAGGGATAAATATATTTGCTTATATAGGAAGTGCAGGGCCTGCAGCTTCCAAAACTAAGAAAGAACATACCAATGACTGCCTGGACAGTTCCCATTTTCTCTCCATACATTCCAGCATCAGTCTTCAGCCTTTGGGTCCTGTTTCTCTGACAGTCATTTGTTGTAGAGCAGGGATTATGAAGGACTTACCTACCCTGTCTTGGCAGAGTTAGGCTGTCGACTTCCCTTCTACCAAGTTTTGTCCTTTTTGGACAGCAGTCTCTCTGCAGTTGGTGCAAGGGGTTTTTTTCATGCCAAGAGAAAGGCTTGCCACTAATTCAGCCATCTTACAGTGGAGGTTCTTCGATGCTTATCTTCTACTTGGAGTATAATAGAGGGTGCTGTCAGGCGCTGATATGTCTCGATATCAAAAAAAAATCTTGATTTAAGATAACATCTTTGAATGCCATATTCTGCAGATCTCTAGGGGTTTTTGAAGATGCCCTATCCATCTCTTGTATTTAGATAAGAAAATGTTGCTTGTCTCTTAGCAACTTGATTACTGGGTAGTTTAGAGAATATCTGTGATAGACTGTCATAGTAGCTAACAAAGTGACATGTTTGCATGACTAGGAGTTTGTTTTAACTATCCTAGACCGTTTTAGACGGTTGGTATCAAGAGGCCAGAGCTTCACATTTTATTTTTTAAGTATCTCTAGGTATGATACCATTAGGAAGCATTACCTTTAAATTTGTATCAATATACAAAGATCTATTCAATTGTGGTTAAATATACTCTTAATTATGTATCAATATACCAAGATCAATGCCTATGTAGCCCAATATAATCTTAATATTACGTCCATATGCAAGAGTCAATACCATTGTGGCCAACTATAATCTTAATTTTGTGTCAATATACAAAGATCAATACCGATGTAATGCAATACAATCTTATTTTTGCACAATAAACAATGGTCAATACCACTTTAGCCAAATAAACTACTAATTTTGTATCAATATACAAAGGTATAAGGGCATATTCAATAATCTGTCCCTTCTTCTTGGACCTTCCTGTGCTATGTCTATATCTCACTTTTCTCAAGCCCATGCACTCCTACATAGGAGAGGAAGAAGGATACAGAAAAGGAAAAGTAGGAATTCCCTAGGGCTAACCTCCAAAACCCATTAAGACAGGACCATTTATCAGCTTGTAGTCTCTTCCCCTACATAACAGAGTTTTCAGTTATCCTTCAAATAACCAAAAAGAAGGGCAGAGAAACACCCTCCCCACCCTCTGGGCATGGGACGTCGCTCTCTTAAAGTGACTTCCTGCTGATTTGGGTCGTAGTAGACCTGTTTGGGGCCGGAACCCAAATGGGAAAAATGGTTAAAAATGTTAGTACACTCCTTTTATGTTCAGTCCTTCTGTTCTCAGCTGTTTAGATGACCTAAGGGGTTTGTAGGCAGAAGCTGATCTTGCAGGCTTCACTGAGGTTCCTGCCGGGGCATTGTGTAGAGCTGAGCAGTCCCAGTGACATTGGATTGCTGTGGTGGTTGCAGGCCCCCAATGGAGACAGCTATTGAGGAAGTCTGCCAGGCAGAATCAACTGGGTCACTCATCCTCCTTGGTGCCTGATTCTGCTCTCTGTTGAGGATTCCGCTGTCCCGCCGTCCCTGGGCTCCCCTAATGGACGCTTCGATTCTCCTGGAATGATAAGAACAGAGCCCTGCCCCAATCCCAACCCTAGGGCAATTGCCCTCTTTTTTTTGGGGTGGGGGGTGGGGGGGGCTAGGTAGTACTTCTCCTGAAGCTAATTTGGCCTTCTGACAACATACAAAGCTTTATCTTCCAATCTGGGTTCAAGAAGAAATCATTCTGTCACCTTGGAGCTAAACCAGCTTAGTGTATATATTTTGAGATCCCAAAGGACAATCTGCCTGCATGAGAAGGCCTTTTGTAAGTAACCTCCAAACCTAGGACCCTCCAAATCCCATGTGTGTGTCTCTGAACTCTAATTATTGGGATCTGGGACCTGTGTTTCCCATCTGAAGGGATCAAAGATGTTTTCCACCACTCCTGGATCGAAGTCTTTCTCTATTTAGAGTTTGCCCTGCATCAGGCTGACCCTGAGCTCCGGGATCTGCCCGTTTCTGTCTCCAGTGTGCTGGGAGCTGGGACCAAGGGTGTACTCTTCTTGAATGGTGGGATCAAGAGTATGTACCCTCACCACCCCGCTCCGTATGACTCCAGAATACATAAGACCACCAAATCTACGGTGCACCCCTGTCTCCGCTGAAGTCAAAGGCATGGGCCATTACCACAATTCTCTTGTATTTTACCTTAGCTCCA
>CAJQZJ010032828.1:752118-791371 GCA_907164525.1 Lophiomys imhausi
TTTTTTTTTTTTTTTTTTAGTTAATAAATTTATTTGTTTGTTGCTTCAGGTTACATCCTTATCATATTGTCCTCTTTTCCCGCTTCCCAGCCCCACCCTCCCATGCTCCACCCCCTGACCCTTCCGTCTTGTTCCTCTGGGGTGGAGTGTCCCTGCCTAACATTCTCTCACCACAGATCAGGAGTCATATGAGGGCCAAGAGCCTCTTCATTCACCAGGGGCCTACGAGGCAGAACTGCCAGTGAATGGTGTCTCATTGCTACTGGGGGAATACTAAAAAAAAGACCAACAAACACACAAACCCACAAAAACAAAGAATATCAACAAAAAAAAGAGAGGAAAAAGAGAAGGAAAAAGGAAAAAGAAAAAAAAAGAAGGAAAAAGAAAAAGACAAAAAAAAATTATGTCCTTGTTCCTTTTGATGTGTTGGTTGTAGTACAGATATCCTGTATAATATAGTTACAATCCTACTATAAATGAATAGATGCCATGTGCATCCTTCTGAGACTGGGTTAGCTCACTCAGGATGAGCTCCTCTAGATCCATCCATTTGGTTGCAAATTGCATGATTTCATTGTTTCTGATAGCTGAGTAATAGTCCATTGTATAGATGTACCACAATTTTTTAATCCATTCTTCAGTTGAGGGACATCTGGGTTGTTTCCAATTTCTAGCTATTACAAATAAGGCTGCTATGAACATAGATGAGGAGACTTCCCTATGTCTCCGTGAGAGGTCCTTTGGGTGTATACCCAGAAGTGGTATGGCTGGGTCCTGAGGCAAGGTTATTCCTAGATTTCTAAGATATCGCCAGACAGACCTCCATAGTGGTTGCACAAATCTGCACTCCCACCAGCAATGGAGTAGGGTTCCCTTTCTCCACACCCTCGCCAGCATGCGCTATCATTTGAGCTCTTTATCTTAGCCATTCTAACAGGTGTCAGGTGGAATCTCAGGGTTGTCTTGAGTTGCATTTCTCTGATGATTAAGGATGTTGAACATTTCTTCAGGTGTCTCTCAGCCCTTAGGGAATCCTCCTTTGTGAATTCTCTATTTAGCTCCATCTCCCATTTTTTGATTGGATTATTTGGTTTCTTGGTATTTAGATTCTTGTGTTCTTTGTAGATTTTAGATAATAGCCCTCTATCAGATGTGGGGTTGGTGAAGATTTTCTCCCAGTCTGTTGGTTGCCGTTTTGATCGAATGACAGTGTCCTTTGCTTTACAGAAGCTTTTGAGTTTCATGAGGTCCCATTTATTGATTGTTTATCTCAGGTCCTGAGCTGTTGGTGTTCTGTTCAGGAAGTTGTCACCTATGCCAATGAGTTCGAGGGTTTCTCCTACTTTTACTTCTAGTATCTTTAGTGTGGCTGGCCTTATGTTAAGGTCTTTGATCCACTTGGAATTAAGTTTTGCACAAGGTGATAGGTATGGGTCTAATTTCATTCTTTTGCAAGTGGACATCCAATTGGACCAGCACCATTTGTTGAAGATGCTGTCCATCTTCCATTGTGCATTTTTGGCTTCTTTGTCAAAGATTAGTTGGCCATAGGTGTGTGGATCTTTGTTTGGGTCTTCAATTCAATTCCATTGATCCACTGATCTGTTTCTATACCAGTACCATGCTGTTTTTATTACTGTTGCTCTGTAGTACAGCTTGAAATCTGGGATGGTGATACCTCCAGATGTTTTTTCATTGGACAGGATTGATTTAGCTATTCTGGGCTTTTTGTTGTTCCATATGAAGTTGAGAATAGCTTTTTCCAGGTCTATAAAGAATTGTGTTGGTATTTTGATAGGAATTGCATTAAATCTATATATTGCTTTTGGTAGGATAGCCATTTTTATTATGTTGATCTTACCTATCCATGAGCATGGGAGATCTTTCCATCTTCTAAAGGCCTCTTTCATTTCTTTCTTCAGGCGCTTGAAGTTCTTGTTATATAGGTCCTTTATATGCTTGGTTAGGGTTACCCCCAGGTATTTTATGTTGTTTGTGGCTATTGTGAAGGGGGTTGTTTCCCTTATTTCTTTCTCGGTATATTTGTTTGTTGTATAAAGAAGGGCTTCTGATTTTTTTGAGTTAATTTTGTATCCAGCCACCTTGCTGAAGTTGTTTATCAGCTGTAAGAGTTCTTTGGTGGAGTTTTTGGGGTTGCTTATGTATACTAACTTATCATCTGCGAATAGGGATAATTTGACTTCTTCATTTCCAATTTTTATCCCTTTGATCTCCTTTAATTGTCTTATTGCTCTAGCAAGGACTTCAAGTACTATATTGAAGAGATATGGTGAAAGTGGACATCCTTGTCTTGTCCCTGAGTTTAGAGGAAATGCTTCAAGCTTCTCTCCATTTAATTTTATGTTGGCTAGTGGCTTGCTGTATATTACCTTTATTATTTCTAAGTATGGTCCTTGTATGCCCGTTCTCTCCAGAACTTTTAGCATGAAGGGGTGTTGGATTTTGTCAAATGCTTTTTCTGCATCTAGTGAGATTATCATGTGGTTTTGTTCTTTCATCTTGTTTATGTGGTGAATTACATTGATAGACTTTCGTATATTGAACCATCCCTGCATTCCAGGGATGAAGCCTACTTGATCATGGTGTATGATACTTTTGATGTGTTCTTGAATTCGGTTTGCTAGTATTTTATTAAGTATGTTTGCATCCATGTTCATGAGGGAGATTGGTCTGAAGTTCTCTTTCTTTGTTGGGTCTTTGTGTGGTTTAGAAATCAGAATGACAGTGGCCTCATAGAATGAGTTTGGCAGTGATCTTTCTGTTTCTATGTGGTGGAAGAGTTTGAAAAGTAATGGGGTTAGTTCCTCTTTGAAGGTCCGGTAGAATTCCATGCTAAAGCCATCTGGCCCTGGTCTTTTTTTGGTTGGGAGATTATTAATAACTGTTTCTATTTCCTTAGGTGTTATTGGGCTGTTTAAGCTGTTAATCTGATTTTGATTTAGTTTTGGTAGGTGGAATTTATCGAGGAAATTGTCCATTTAGCTTAGGTTTTCAAATTTAGTGGAATATAGATTTTTAAAGTAATGCCCGAATATTTTCTGGATCTCCTCAATGTCTGTTGTTTTTTCTCCCTTTTCATTTCTGATTTTGTTGATTTGTGTTCTTTCCCTTTGCCTTTTAGTTAATTTGGCTAGGGGTCTGTCAATTTTGTTGATTTTCTCAAAGAACCAACTCTTGGTTTCATTGAATCTTTGTATAGTTCTTTTTGATTCTAAGTTGTTGATTTCATCTCTAAGTTTGATGATTTCCTGTCTTCTGCTCTTCTTGGGAGTGTTTGTTTCTTTTTTTTCCAATTCACCCAGCTTAGCTGTTAGTTCACTAATATGAGCTGTCACAATTTTCTTTTTGAAAGCACTTAGTGCTATGAACTTTCCTCGTAGCACAGCTTTCAATGTATCCCATAGGTTTGGGTATGTTGTGTCTTCATTGTCGTTGGATTTTAAGAAGTCTTTGATTTCCTTCTTTATTTCTTCCCTGACCCAGTGGTCATCCAGTAAGGAGCTGTTCAATTTCCATGTGTGTGTAGGCTTTCTGTTGATTCTTTTCTGTTGAAGGCCAGCTTTATTCCGTGGTGGTCTGATAAGATACAAGGTGTTATTTCAATTTTCTTGTATCTATTGAGACTATCCTTGTGACCAATTATGTGGTCGATTTTGGAGAAGGTTCCGTGGGGTGCTGAGAAAAAGGTGTATTCCTTTGTGTTTGGGTGAAACATTCTGTAGATATCTGTTAGGTCCATTTGTTTCATGATCTCTGTTAGACTCAATATTTCTCTGTTTGTCTTCTGTCTTGATGATCTGTCCACTGTTGTGAGTGGGGTGTTGAAGTCTCCCACTACTAATGTGTTGTGATCAACGTGCGCTTTAAGTTTTAGAAGTGTTTCTTTTACGAAAGTAGGTGCCTTTGTATTTGGGGCATAGATGTTCAGTATTGAGATTTCCTCTTGATGAATATTCCCTTTAATGAGTATATAGTGCCCTTCTTTGTCTTTCTTCATTAACTTCAGTTGGAAGTCTGTTTTGTTTGATATTAAGATGGCTACTCCAGCTTGCTTCCTGGGTCCATTTGCTTGGAAAACCTTTTCCCAGCCCTTTACTCTGAGGCAGTGTCTATCTTTCGTAGTTAGATGTGTCTCTTGTATACAGTATAAGGAAGTGTCTTGCTTGCGGATTCACTCTGTAAACCTATGTCTTTTTATTGGGGAGTTGAGTCCATTGATGTTGATGGATATTAGTGACCTGGGGTTGTTATTTCCCATTAGTTTGGTATAGGTGGTGGTCCTGTGTCTCTTTTGGTTTAGTTTCTGAGGGGCTTTCTATTCCCTTTGTTTTCTTGGGTGGAGTTTTCTTCTCTGGGTTGGGATTTTCCTTCTAGGATTTTCTGTAGGGCTGGGTTTGTGGGTAGATATTGTTTAAATTTGATTTTGTCATGGAATATCTTGTTTTCTCCATCTATGTTGATAGAGAGTTTTGGTGGGTAAAGTAGTCTGGCTGGGCACCTATGATCTCTCAGGACTTGCAGTATATCTGACCAGGCCCTTCTAGCTTTTAACGTTTCTGGGGAGAAGTCAGGTGTAATTCTGATGGGTCTGCCATTGTATGTGACTTGACCTTTTTCTCTTACAGCTTTTAATATTCTTTCTTTGTTCTGTACATTTGCAGTTTCAATTATTATGTGGCGAGAGGAGTTTCTTTTCTGGTCTAATCTGTTTGGTGTTCTGTAAGCCTCTTGGATTTTTATTGGCATCTCTTTTTTCAGGTTTGGGAAGTTTTCCTCTATGATTTTGTTGAAGATATTTCCTGGACCTTGGAGTCGGGAGTCCTCTCTTTCCTCTATACCTATAATTCTTAGGTTCCGTCTTTTCATTGAGTTCCTGAATTCTTGGATGTTGTGGGTGAGAGATTTTTTAGCCTTCTCATTTTCTTTGGATGTTGTACTGATTTCTTCCTCTGAATCTTCCATGCCTGAGATCCTGTCTTCCATCTCTTGCATCCTATTGTTGATATTCACATCCGTAGTTCCTGTTCTCTTCCCTTGGTTCTCCACTTCCTCTTTTAACTCTGACTGTGTTTTCTTTATTGTTTCTATTTCTATTTTTATGTCTTGTATGGTTTTGTTCGTTTTGTACATTTCCTTCTCCAGTTTGCTTGTTTTTGTATGAAAATCTTTCATGGCTTTTTCCTTTTCCTGTTCAAGCTCTGTCACCTTGGCTTGGAGCTCTTTAATGGTGTTGTTCCTTGTTTTGATTTGTAGAATTGTGGCTTCTTTGAATTCCTTCATAGATTTAAGTTCTTCTTGCAGGGACTCTATCACTTTCCATAATGCAGAATTGTCAACGTTTTCATGTGTTTCTGTTGGTGTGTGGTCATCCGAATTGGATGAGCTAGGATGATTCTGCTTTTTTGGAGTCATAATTCCTTGATTTCTATTTTTTTTTTTTTGACCTTTCGCCATTGGATGCATTTAGCTGTCTGTTTTCTGTGCTTGGAACCACAGTGGATGATTTGGTGCAGGGGACGAGTTACTTGGCTATCTGTTGTTGCTTACAGGGGGATTTCAAGGTCACTGTGGTTTAATCGCCTGAGGCACTGTGAGCTGGTGCAGCCTATTCCCAGGTTGTGAGTAATGGACCAGGATTGTTTCACTGCTCCCAATTCAGACTTCCCTATGTTGCACTCTGAGTTATCAGCCTGTAATGGTTCTGATGGTATGGGCCTGTGTGCCCAGGCACAGATTCTGTGGGCTTTGTTTGTCATCAGGGAGGCTGACAGGGTCTGGCTCCACACCTAATGTGTCTGGATTTTCCAGGATACAGCTATGGACCCGATTTCTGGTTTCTCTCTAGGCTTCTCGCCACAGGGCTGGACTCTGTGCCTGATTCCCTTCCTGTCTGCGCCGCCACGGGTCCCGTGGGTACCCCAAGCCCCGGATCCTCCGGCTGCCTGAGTGGACCTCTCGTCCCAGCAGCTCAGCCGTGGGTGCACGGATCCCTGGCCCCACCCACGCCTGTCTCTCTCCCCAGATGACCTGCCGTGGGTTCGCAGGGATTTGGCCCTTCCAGCCATGTTCCCTCCCCAGCTGCGCTACCGTAAGTGTGTGTGATTCGGCCCCTCCCGCCCGCCTTTGTGTTCCCAGCTTCCCACGCTCTCTCGGAACCTCCTGCCCTCCGCTTCACGAGCGGCTGCGGACCACCCGCTGAGCCCCCTGTTTGTTCCTTGCTAAGCCTTCCACTATCTTGCAAAGTTTTTTAAGTGGGTATAAATTCATTCTGATGTGTGGGGAGCCCAATAGGCCAGCGATCTATGGCCACGTGGACCCTGATTCTCCCTGCTGTAAGTTGGGATCTATCTTACCAGGTGCCTCTCCAAATGGGAGTTCCCGAATCCCGGGTTTAGTGGCTGTGAGAGATGGGGAGAGCCTTGCCCTGGGACTTTTAACAGTCCTTTGGGAGCTGTGAGTGTTCGGGGGGGGGGGTCTAGCCCCTCCGGTTTTTGCACAGTGCCCAATAACTCTGTGTTTTTTATGACTGTTTTTTCCCCCCGCATTCAAAATGCGTCAGTGTAGGTTGCCTCCATCTTGGCCCGCCCCAGAATGATTTCAATAGATGATTGTATTACCATGGTAGGTTCTTGAGTATTTGTCACCCTCAACTGGAATTATTTCTGAAGGAAAAAAAAAGTAGTATTGCTTCATTGGTCACAAAATCAAATTATGACAGGCTTCCTGTTGATGATGTTCCTGTGAATGTTGTGACCAGGTTTCAACCTCTCTGAATGGCATCCCTTAGCTGTAGCTATGAATCTCGACTTTACTTAGAGACTGAATGAATATTGCAAATAGTTGATATAGACTGAGGTGGTATATTTTTAAACTTTTATTCAATGTGTATATGTATGTGCCTGGGTGTGTGTATGTGTATAAGTAAAGGTCAGAAGTGGTAATCAGATCCTCTGGAGTTGGAGTCACAGATGCTTGTGAGCCACCTGCAGATGCTCAAAATACAACTCTTGTCTTCTGCAAGAGCAGGAAGAGCTCTTCACATCTGAGGCATGTCTCCAGAACCAGAGGCAGCATTTTTAAATGAATGAACAGAGCACTATTCACTCACTGAAAAACACCAGAATCTGCACATGTGAAGCATTTTTTCTGCCTGTTATTAGAGTTTGGTGTACACGGAAGAATTATTCCTTGGCAGAAGTACATGCGTACGACCCTCTCCCAGGCCTATGGTGGGAAAACATACCACTAAGAGGGGCCTGTTGTTTTCCTTTTCTTTTTCTTTTTTTTTTGACTGAAAAATATTATTTATTCCTCAAACATAATAATTTCTTTTTTTTATTACTTTATTTTTTTTCTTCAAGTTACATCTCAGTAACAAACCCCTCCCTATTCCCCCTTCCTATCCCGCCCTTCCACCCTCTTCCCCCCAGAAGTTTCCCCTTTCAGTTCAACAGATGGTTCCTTCTCTTATAGCAGTAAGTATTATACAAAACAATAGATATAAATATGCCACATTTATGAGAGTTAAATGGCCCAGTATACCTTCCCAATGTCCAGTTTATACATATTTGGCCCCTGACTTTAACATTCTACTATCTAACCAACTCCATGAGTTTAAAGGTCTATATCTGACTCAACATTCATACTATCTTGCAACACACTTTTAAGAGTATCTTCTTAGATCTATAACACCCTCTTGATTCCTAAATAGTTCAAAATTTAACTATGAGACTCTAGCTGTCTATTCTTCAACCACCTCAGAGACCTGAGAGGGATAAATATATTTGTTTATATAGGAAGTGCAGGGCCTGCAGCTTTCAAAACTAAGAAAGGACATACCAATGACTGCCTGGACAGTTCCCATTTTCTCTCCATACATTCCTGCATCAGTCTTCAGCCTTTGGGTCCTGTTTCTCAGACAGACATTTGTTGTAGAGCAGGGATTATGAAGGACTTACCTACCCTGTCTTGGCAGAGTTAGGCTGTCGACTTCCCTGCTACCAAGTTTTGTCCTTTTTGGACAGCAGTCTGTCTTTTTTCTTTTTTTAATGTTTATTTATTACTTCAGGTTACATCTCCATCACAGTACCCTCTTTCCACCCCTCCCAACCCTGCCCTCCCACCGTCTAACCCCCCCATGCCTTCCGTCCCACTCCTCCGGAGTGGAGCTTCTCTACATATCAGTCCACGGCCCCAGTTCAGCAGTCATATGAGGGCCAAGAGCCTCCTCATACACTGAGGGCCTACAAGGCACCACCACCAGGGCAAAGTGTCTCATGGATGGGAAACAAAGTCTATGTTCATGTTCCCCTTGGTGCATTGGCTGTAGTATAATTATCCCATACTATATGACTAAAATCCAATTATAAGTGAATAGATACCATTTGCATCCTTCTGAGTCTGGGTTAGCTCACTCAGGATGAGCTTCTCTAGTTCCATCCATTTGACTGCAAATTGCATGATTTCATTGTTTCTGATGGCTGAGTAGTATTCCATTGTGTATATGTACCACAGTTTTTGTTTTTTTTTTTTTTTTTTTTTATCCATTCCTCGGTTGAGGAACATCTGGGTTGTTTCCAGTTTCTAGCTTTACAAATAAGGCTGCTATGAACATAGATGAGGAAACATCCTTGTGGTTTGGTGAGGCATCATTCGGATGTATACCCAGAAGTGGTATGGCTGGGTCTTGAGGTAGGTATGTTTTCTAAGATATCGCCAGACTGATTTTCATAGTGGTTGTACAAGCTTGCACTCCCACCAACAATGGAGGAGTGTTCCCCTTTCTCCACAGGCCAGGAGACAACTTCCTGAACAGAACACCAACAGCTCAGGCTCTAAGACAAAAATCAATAAATGGGACCTCATGAAACTGAAAAGCTTCTGTAATACAGAAGACACTGTCATTCGAACAAAAACGGCAACCTACAGATTGGGAAAATATCTTTACCAACCCCACATCTGACAGAGGGCTAATATCCAAAATTTACAAAGAACTCAAGAAATTAAATGCCAAGAAACCAAATAATCCAATCAAAAAATGGGAAACAGAGCTAAATAGAGAATTCACAAAGGAGGAATCCCTAATGGCTGAGAGACACTTGAAGAATGCTCAGCATCCTTAATCATCAGAGAAATGCAACTCAAGATGATTCTGAGATTCCATCTCACACTGTCAGAATGCCTAGGGTCAAAAACTCAAATGTTTTCCTTTTCTAATAGATCACATTTCTTTAGGGTAGAAACTGTAGTCCATGACCTTCCCATCCCTATGCTGCCCCATCCCAGCCACCTCATAAATGTAGAGGCACACATGGGAGAAAAATATTGCTTTACTAAAGTGCAGCTCTTGGCTCACTGTTTCAGAATGCTGGGATAAAGACCCAAGAGCTAACACATGAGGAAAAACACAAGCCAAGAATATTATATTTCTTGAATCACAGCACTTTGCTTCTTCATGTGTGGTCCATGGACTGGCCAATCTCTGGTAAGGAAAATATGAGGCTTGAGAAAAATCTTTCAGAAAATTTTACAGCAATTTCTTTCTATTATACTTTCCTATTGTTCCATGTTCATTGAAATTTGACCGTGAGTGTTTAAATAATGAAAATAAGGGTTCTATGTGGCATGACTTTGCGTAATTTTTTAGTATCATATTTATTGATCATTTGTTTTTTAAAAGGTATCATCCTTGACAGACTGGACCTTTGAGAATTATTGATTAGTCTATATATGTATCTACCTATGTATGTATTAACTCTAGGCTGAGCTTATCTTAATCTTTTTCCTATTTGGTTAAGGTTCTGATAAGCATTGAAATCTATCTTTTGACAGTTAGCAAGGTAAAATATATTGTATAGGTTTCTTTTAAAGAAGATATTAATAACTATTTATGCACTGTTTCTTCAGCTTGTGAGGGAACTAAAGCACACTCACATTCTATCCTCACCAGGTGATATTGTATCTAGAAGCACAGAAAAAATGGCTTGATGGTCAGTGAAGAGCTGGCTTCTCGTCTTACTTTTGGAGCTGCCTGAATTTGCTAGCTGTAGCTCTAAGTTTAAACTGTATGAACTATGACTTGTTGTTCAGGAAGAAAGAACAAAAACTATACCCAAGGAACAGATAATATGTTGTGTTCGGAACCAGGTGTCCTTTCACAAATGTTGACAGTTAGAGGTTATGGACTAAGTTAAAGGTATAGGAGGTGGAACACACATCACAAAATACAGTTTCATTGCCGCTGAGGTCATGTGGGGATTTGGCTTGCCTATATTTTCATTTAAATGGTATTTACAAATAATGACATTGTGAATGGAGTTATGTCATTAAAATGTCAGATATTTTAGACCCCATTTTCATATGCCTATTATATGAAATGAAGACTTGCAACTTGAAATCTCTCCAGATTAAACTGAGAGGAAAATATAGGTTCTCATTTTGAATACATCCCAGAAGGGATTAAGTGACCTGATTTCAAGGAAAAAAAAAAATGGAACAGGCTATGCAATGACTAATTTGCCTCTTGGCAAAATAAAAGTGACAAACAACAACTTTATTCATAATAGAAGTTTCCCCAAAGCAGATACTTTTCTGCTAACGCTGGCATATTCTATTTGTAAAATATTTTGAATGTTTCTAATGCCATGGGCCTCTGTTTGGAAATTCAGCCTTTCCTACTTGCAGAAACAAAATCTATCTTCCATTTTAATGTAAAAGTAAACATTTTAGAAGGGATAGGGAATACATGACATCAAGCACACAATTTTATTGAGAAGGAGGCACTCTGGCTCACTCTTGTGCTCTGTTTGTGAATTCAGGCTTTCCTACTTGCAGAAACAAAATCTATCTTCCATTTTAATGTAAAAGTAAACATTTTAGAATGGATAGGGAATACATGACATCAAGCACACAATTTTATTGAGGAGGCACTCTGGCTCACTCTTGTGCTACAGGAAAAGGTCATCATCCATATCCAGTGAGTATTATCAGCAGATTTTATATTTGATATGTACTCCTTATATTTTTTACATGGTCTGATTTGGGACTGAAATTAATAACTGCAGTATCTCCTCACTGGATTAAGATTCTCAGCATATAGATGTTTTTTTAGGGATATTACTGATTGAAAAATATATATGTGCCCGTGTTGTCTCATCATTACATGTTTATGGTTATAGACTCTGTAAGACCCCATTATTATTGAAGTGACTAATGATTTATTTCTAGTATATAAGTCAAATATAAGTCAAATTTGTTTCTGGTATATAAGCTAATTCAGATTTAATAGTTCTTTTATTTTCGTGTGGAGCATATTGGCCTTTACTCAAAATCCTCTATTCTACACTACTTGAGTGCTGGGATCACTATGCCTTAATTGTTTTCTGATTTTTAAAATATCTTTTAATATTTTAATTCAGAAAATGATACAATTTCTCCTAAGGATTTTTTTTTCCACCAGGTTTCTTGTGAATAGGAGGCCTATTCTACATAATAAGTTCCAGGCCACTAAGGGATACATAGTAAGACCCTGTCTCAAAAGACAAAATCAAGAACCCAGGGTCATGACAACAGGTAAGCTAGTCCTACCCTTACCAGCTGCAGCACTCAGGAAATGGGCCCAGCACCTTACCTGGGCAACACAGTAAAGCAGGCCTTGGTGGAGGGACTATAAGTGAGCCATCCCTAAAGGGCATGGACATGGGAAAGCTGTTCCCACCACCTGGTCTGCAGTGAGGTAGATGGTCATGGGGGTGATGCCTTGCCTCTCACCACCTACGGTAGTTAGGAGAGCTGGCTCTCAGGTCATGAAAGTGGGAGAGTTAGCCCTGCCATTCACTGGTTTTAGCACTCAGATGAGTAGACCCTGTACCTCACCTGGGCAGCATAGTGGATCTGGTTTGAAGGCATGGATGCTGGTGAGCTGGCCCCAAGGACATGACAGAGGGAGAGCTGACCTAGTTAGTGGTGGGATACGGGTGAGCCAACAGGCTGTCCAACTCAGCTACCACCCAGGTCTAGTTCTAAGGCTTTGAGTTGGCCCACACTCAAATCTACATCATCTGTGAACTGTTGGAGCATGTGAAAGGCCTGGTCCTGTTGATCCAAAGATGCAGGATCTCCATGACACAGAGCAACAACAGGATCACCAGAAGGAATATCACTGAGGATCCATTATTGATTGTGTGACAAGTCAGAAGCCTTGAATTAGACCAATGAGTCATTACAAGTAACATTTCCAAGTAAAGATATATGGACAGAAGGGTATACAAAGGGACACACTGTGACACACTGCAGCTTCCACAAGGAGATATTTTTTATGCTTTGTTTTGTTTTGTTTATTTTTGTTTGTTTGTTTTCTATTGCTTTTGGAGGAGAGTTTATAAGGGCAGAGGGGGGATACAAGGGAACAGGAAATAAATGGGATTGGGGTACATGATGTGAAACTCACAAAGAATCAAAAAATGTTGGAAAAAACCAAGAAGAATACAAACAAGGAAACAACAGCAACAACAAAAGAAAAGCAAGTTATTTTATAGTTTCATTTTGAAGTAAGAGCTTGAGTATTATCTTTTCTTTTTTCTAATTCTCTGACTATTTTGCTTCAAAGAAAAGAGAAAGGGGCGTTAAATATAGGATATAGTAGAAAGAAGTAGAGTATCTGCTCATATATTAGTCTGCTGCCTTAGTTTTTAATATGTTGAGAAAGTGTTTCCTCCTTCAGGTCTTAGGACTGAGACCATGCAAACAGTATATGACGACCTTCCAAATTCAGATTTATCACTATACCGTTTTCAAATGCTTTCTGAGTTTTCCTTATTATACTATGGCATATGTTAGAAATGGTGGTGATTAAAGACTTGGTTTCAGCTGTACCTACTGCTCTGTCAGTGAATATCTTTGATATGCTATATGATCAAGCAGGGGGCTCTTACCTATCATCTGATGCTGATGAGACATCAGACGATAAGGAAAGTAATCTATAGGACTTCAGATGGAAAGCCAAATATCATGGTATTTTAGTTCCTGTCTTTTCATAGGCAGCGAAGGCAAAACCTGGCTGTGACAATGAGATCTCAGTGATAGAGAGAAACTGAAGATGTGGCTGCAGTCCAGAGAATGTGAAATCACATTCCGCCAATGCTGCCTAAGCTTGGTGAAAGAGAAATCACTTCTGGGCTCTGGAAGTGTTGTCATACATGTGGGCATGTCTAGAGAAATGTCTGTTTTCATGCTGTACATCGACACATAAACAGAGAATAAATAGATTTCATTTAAAGCTTAGAAAAGAACAGCACAACTCACACTTACATCAGAAACCATAGGAAGTGGTTTCTGCCTCTTCCTTGCTGACTGTGCGTTAGTTTTATGGATTCCTTACCTAGACTTTGGGCAGCTCCTTTACTTCCTCCTTGGTATACTCATGATAGGATGTAGGAGAATATCCCCAAAAACCCACTCACTCAAAATACCTTTTGGTTACTGTTGTTGTCTGGGATAATAGTTGAAATGGAAGAAGTTCTCATTTATTTGTTTGTTTTAAAATGAAGTATATTCCTCCTTCCCCATTTTCTTCTTCCTCTCCAATTTTTTCCTTTTGCTTGCCAGTTTGTAGGGTGTAGTTCCATGAATTTATTCCTTGAAATTATTAGTTGAAACATTGTGTTACTTCACCTTTCATTTTAGAACTCTTGAACTAAGTATGTACTTTTGTCCCATCTTTCCTGACATGAATTGGATGTAGAAGTGTCCCCAAATCTTTAACTAGATGACGATAAGAATGGAAGAACTATAGTCATCTATTTGTGATTCACCAGATTCTAAGGCTAAAGTGGAAGCAAAGAGATCTTTGAGAAACTGTGTGCTTTCCTCTCTAAGATGAGATCAACATGCAAAACTCAAATGCATAGTAAAGACTCATCATATTTGGGACAAGGGATCCAACTTTGGGAGAACTGAAGAGACTGGTACCATGTTTTTTTCATGTGTTTCCTTGTCCTCTGTGTGTATCTTCACATCGCTTCCTAGATTTCAGCAGGCACAAGCATGCCTTTCCTCTTCTACTTCTCTCACACAAAGCCCTAAAAGTTTGAAGCTATTTATACACTCTTTGTGTTTTGAAAAAAATCCACATCAGCAAAGTTATCATTTGCACCCTTTTTAGATGCTCTGTTAATGTGGCAATTGGTACATACAGTCACCTTATGTAGTCACAACCATCATTCGTCTCTAGAATAGGTTCATTTTCCTAAATTAAAAAGTCTGTCCCTATTAAACAGTAGCTCCTCTTTCATCCCTCCTCCCACTTCTTGGCTTTTCCCTACAGGATATATTCACACAAACATAAGTTCTAAGAGTTTCCACCCACTTTTATAATCAAGGAAAATCTCTGTCATTTGCATGCTCTGCTATGTATGAATCCTTATTTCTTGAAACAGCAATGAACTTTTAAAATGAACCAAATTAAAAGAGACTACCGAGTGCCCACACCTCCATTGGTGAGAGGAAAGCGGGCTTGGTTGGCCTGCTATTTAGTTGGTGAGATCTGCTACAACTGAGTAGGTCTTTCTGCGAGACATTATTACTAGCATGGGAGAAAGAAATAACAGCCCACTGTACTTTATAACATATATTAACCATGAGTGTTCTCATCCATGCATTAAGTGTCTTTTTTTCTCACTAAGCAAAGAAAGCAGAAATGAAAAGTTACAGAGTTCCTACTTTGTGCAAAGCTTGTCAAATATATTAGTTCACAAAGCCTCATGAAAGCTTTATAAAAGGATTATTATTTTTAAAAACAACCCCATCATTTATTGAGCTTCTCCCAGAAGACAACCCATTTACTGCTAATTGCCCTGAACTCAACTCTCCCTGTGCAATAGGAACCATCAGGATTTATGTTTAAAGGGGAAATTCTGGCTCAATGCAGCTGAGAAGCAGTCAGATGTTGAGTTGATGATACAGAGCTGTGTGGGTTCATTTGCATAACTCAGAGTATATTCCATAGTTAGGTCTAGACAATGCTTAAATCTAGAAGCAAGTCAAGGATTGCCTTCACAATGGCAATGGAAATTTGGTCATGTTGAGGGTGGGTCCAAGGGAATATGTGACTGAGATAGGTGTTTCTCTTTTTGATCTTTTCTGCCTATCTGGATTTTTGATAATTTTCTCTCAACTAAGTAATAATTACTTTTTAAAAGATGAGAAAAGAAGGAAAACATTGAGGGTTTCGGCCATAAAAATGACAATGTCATTGGGGTATAGATGAAAAGAAATTAACAGATTACATGAAGATAATTGACAATGTCTGTCCATGGAGGATGAAGAACTGGCAATTGCAACAAAATTTTTTTTATACTTTTTTTTTTATTTCTTCAAGTTACATCTCAGTCACAATCCCTTCCCTACTCCCACCTCCTGTCCCACCCTTCCACCCTCTTACCCACAACAGCTCCCCCTTTCAGTCCAACAAATGGTTCCTTCTCTTATAACAGTAAATACTATACAAAACAAAAGAATTAAATATGCCACAATTATGAGAGTTAAATGGCTTAGCATACATTCCTAATGTCCAGTTCGTATGTATTTGGCACCTGACTTTAACATTCTACTATCTAACCATCTCCATGAGTTTAAAGTTCTATATCTGACTCAGTTTTCATACTAACTTGCATCACAATTATACAAACATCTTCTTAGATCCAGAACGCCCTCTTGATTCCTAAACAACTCAAAATTTAACTATGAGACTCTAGCTGTCTATTCTTCAACCACCTCACAGACCTGAGAGGGATAAATATATCTGATTTATAGGAAGTGCAGGGCCCACAGCTTCCAAAACTAAGAAATGACATACCAGTGGCTGCCTGGACAGTTCCCGTTTTCTCTCCATATGTTACAGCATCAATCTTCAGACGTTTGGCACTGTTTCTCTGACAGACATTGATTGTAGAGCAGGAATTATGAAGGACTTACCTACCCTGTCTTGGCAGAGCTAGGCTGTCGACTTTCCTGCTACCAAGTTTTGTCCTTTTTGGACAGCAGTCTGTCTACAATTGAAGCAAGGGGTTTTTCATGCCAAGAGATAGGCTTGCCACTAATTCAACCATCTCACACTGGAGATTCTTCATGCTCATCTTCTACTTGGAGTAGAATAGGGGGTGCTGTCAGGAGCCGACATGTCTCGATATAAAAAAAAATGTCAATTTAAGAAAACATCTTTGAATGCCATGTTCTGCAGATCTCTTGGGGTTTTTGAAGATGCCCTATCTATCTCTTGTATTTAGACAAGCAAATGTTGCTTGTCTCTTAACAACTTGATTTCTGAGTAGCTTAGAGAATATCTGTGATAGACTGTCATAGTAGCTAACAAAATGACATGCTTGCATGACTAGGAGTTTGTATTTCTTAACTATCCTAAACAGTTTAAGACAGTTGGTATCAAGAGGCCAGAGCTTCACATTTCATTTTTAAGTATTACTAGGTACAATACCTTTAAGAAGCTTTACCTTTAATTTTGTATCAATATACAAAGATCAATGCCTATGTAGCCCAATACAATCTTAATATTGCATCAATATACAAGGATTAATACCATTGTTGTCAAATATAATCTTAATTTTGTATCAATATACAAAGATCAATACCGATGTAGTCCAATACAATCTTAATTTTGCACAATATACAATGATCAATACCACATTGGCCAAATAAAATACTAATTTTGTATCAATATACAAAGGTATAAGGGCATATTCAATAATCTGTCCCTTCTTCTTGGTCCTTCCCATACTATGTCTAGGTTCCATTTTTCTCAAGTCTGTGCACTCCTACATAGGAGAGAAAGAAGGCTACAGAAAAGAAAAAGAAGGAAGTCCCTGGGCCTAACCTCCAAAACCCATTTAACAAGACCATTTAACAGCTTGTAGTCTCTTCCCCTAAATAACAAAGTTTTCTGTTATCCATCAAGTAACTAAAAGGGGGGGGGGAGAAATACCCTCCCCACCCTCTGGGCATGGGAAGTCGCTCTCTTAAAATGACATCCTGCTGATTTGGGTCGTAGTAAATCTGTTTGGGGCCCAAACCAGAATGTAAAAATGGTTAAAAATGTTAGTACAATCCTTTTATGTTCAGTCCTTTTGTGCTCAGCTGTTTAGATGTCCTAAGAAGTTTGTAGACAGAAGCTGATCTTCCGGGCTTTATTGAAGTTCTGGCTGGGGCAGTCTGTGGAGCTGAACGATCTTGGCAAGTTTGAGTTGTTGTGGTTGTGGACTTTTGATGGAAACAGCTATTGAGGAAGTCTGCAAGGTTGGATCATCTAGGCCACTCTTCTTCTTTGGTGTTGGATCTGTTTTTTGTTGAGGTTTCTGTTGTCCAGTTGTCCCTGGATTCCTTGAATGGATGCT
Organism: Lophiomys imhausi; assembly: GCA_907164525.1. NCBI lineage: Eukaryota > Metazoa > Chordata > Mammalia > Rodentia > Muridae > Lophiomys > Lophiomys imhausi. The sequence continues at coordinate 769,542 of CAJQZJ010032828.1, forward strand.
TTAAATCTCTATGAAAGATAAGAACAGAGCCCTGCCCTAATCCTAACTCTGACACAATTACCTTTTTGGGAGGGGGGGTCAGGTAATATTTCTCCTGAAGCAAATTTGGTTTTTTGACCATATATAAACAATATCTACCCACAAACCCAGTCTACAGAAGATCCTAGAAGGAAAATTCCATCCCAGAGAAGAAAACTACACCCAAGAAAACAGAGGGAATAGAAAACCCCACAGCAACTAAACCAAAAGAGGCATAGGACGATCACCTACACCAAACTAATGGGAAATAACAACCCCTGGTCACTAATATCCATCAACGTCAATGGACTCAACTCCCCAATAAAAAGACACAGGCTTACAGATTGAATCTGTAAGCAAGACCTGTCTTTTTGCTGCATACAAGAAACACATTTAACTATCAAAGATAGACATTATCTCAGAGTAAAGGGCTGGGAAAATGTTTTCCAAGCAAATGGACACAGGAAGCAAGCTGGAGTAGCCATCCTAACATCAAACAAAACAGACTTCCAACTGAAGCTAATGAAAAGAGACAGAGAAGGACATTATATACTCATTAAAGGGAATATTCATCAAGAGGACATCTCAATATTGAACATATATGCCCCAAATACAAAGGCACCTACATTAGTAAAAGAAATGCTTCTAAAACTTAAATCGCACGTCGATCACAACACATTAGTAGTGGGAGACTTCAAAACCCCACTCACAACAATGGACAGATCATCAAGACTGAAGCCAAACAGAGAAATAATGAGTCTAACAGAGATCATGAGCCAAATGGACCTAACAGATATCTACAGAACAATTCACCCAAACACAAAGGAATACATCTTCTTCTCAGCACCTCACGGAACATTCTCCAAAATTGACCACATAGTTGGACACAAAGATAGCCTCAACAGATACAAGAAATTTGAAATAATCCCTTGTATCTTATCAGACCACCATGGAATAAAGTTGGTCTTCAACAGAAAAAGAATCAACAGAAAGCCTACACACACATGGAAATTGAACAACTCAATACTGGATGACTACTGGGTCAGGGAAGAAATAAAGAAGGAAATCAAAGACTTCTTAAAATCCAACGACAATGAAGGCACAACATACCCAAACCTATGGGACACAATGAAAGCTGTGCTACAAGGAAAGTTCATAGCACTAAGTGCCTTCAAAAAGAAAATTGTGACAGCTCATATTAGTGAATTAACAGCTAAACTGAGTGAATTGGAAAAAAAAAAGGAGCAAACACTCCCAAGAGGAGCAGAAGTCAGGAAATCATCAAAATTAGGGCTGAAATCAACAACTTAGAAACAAAAAAAACTGTACAAGAATCAATGAAACCAAGAGTTGGTTCTTTGAGAAAATCAACAAAATAGAAAGACCCCTAGCCAAATTAACTAAAAGGCAAAGGGAAAGAACCCAAATCAACAAAATCAGAAATGAAAAGGGAGAAATAACAACAGACATTGAGAAGATCCAGAGAATATTTGAGTCCTACTTTAAAAATCTATATTCCACCAAATTTGAAAACCTAAGTGAAATGGACAATTTCCTCAATAGATTCCACCTACCAAAACTAAATCAAGATCAGATTAACAGCTTAAACAGCCCAATAACCCCTAAGGAAATAGAAACAGTCATTTAAAATCTCCCAACCAAAAAAAGCCCAGGGCCAGATGGCTTTAGCATGGAATTCTACCAGACCTTCAAGGAGGAGCTAACACCAATACTCTTCAAACTCTTCCACCAAATAGAATCAGAAAGAACACTGCCAAACTCATTCTATGAGGCCACAGTCACCCTGATTCCTAAACCACACAAAGACCCAACAAAGAAAGGCAACAAATTTGATAGGTTCTTTTTTTCACACTTAAGCCTCTAACAATGATGTGAAGTAGATCATATGATGACTTCTAAGCATGTAAGTGGCATGATACAGTGATGCAAAGTAATTTGCTCCAGATCACACTTCTACTGAGATTAGCCTGTGCTACTTACTAAAGCTAATTTACGTTATTTCTCTCAACTTCCTTCTGGGTTTAGATGTTAATTTTTTATGTTTATTTATTACTTCCATTTACATCTCCATCACAGTCCCCTCCCTCTAGGCCTCCTGGGCCCTTACTTTTACCCTCCCACCTTCTCCCCCTTCTCCCACCTATCCTACTCCTCTTGTGTGGGGTGCTCTCCCTATCAGCCTCCTTCAGGTCAGCAGCCATATGAGAGCTAAGAGCTTCCTCTTGCACTGGGGCCTACATGGCAGCTCTACTAGGGCATAGTATCCCATTAACAAGTAACAAGTATGTTCCTGTTCCTTTCAGTTTGTTGGTTATAGGATGGTTATCCTGTACTATATGGCTAAAATCTGGTTATAATTGAATAGATGTCATGTGCATCTTTCTGAGCCTGGGTTAGCTCACTCAGGATGAGCTTTTCTGCTTCCATTCATTTGGCTGCAAATTGCTTGATTTCCTTGTTTCTGATAGCTGAGTAGTATTCCATTGTGTAAATGTACCACATTTTTTTTAATCCATTCTTTGGTTAAGGAACATTTGGCTTGTTTCCAGTTTCTAGCTATTACAAATAAGGCTGTTATGAACATAGATGAAGAAACTTCCTTGTGATTTGGTGAGGAATCATTTGGATGTATATTCAGAAGTGGTATGGCTAGGTCTTGAGGTAAAGCTATTCCAAGTTTTCTAAGATATGGCCAGACTGATTTCTATAGTGGTTGTATAAGTTTGCACTCCCATCAGCAATGGAGGAGTATTCCCCTTTCTCCACAACCTTGCCAGCATGTTCTGTCATTTGAGTTTTTGATCTTAGTCATTCTGACAGGTATGAGATGGAATCTCAGAGTCATCTTGACTCTTGCATTTTTCAGAAGTTAGTTCTGTTTTTAAGGAAGGAAAGCTATGCCAAAGAAATAATTTTGCTGATCTGTAATTGACTAGTTCTAATATCATTTTCCTTTTGGCATGGTTTGGGAGGGATGACCCTGTTTTTCCTTCTAGATAGAGACCCTAAGCTGACAAAGGAAAAGAGAGTAGTGTTATATTATGGGGCAACATGGTGGTTCTCCATGGTGGGCCAGTGCCAAGGTGTAACCCTTGAGGAATTGAGCCAAGCAACAGATCTGTATGAAGGGGAGGTTTATTTGGGAGGGGAAGGGAAGGGTATTAAGGGCCTGGAAGAGGGTAGAGATAAACAGGGGCAGAGCCATGGAGTCAGAGAAGGTCAGAAAGAGTGGGAAGCTGGAACACACACACACACACACAGAGAGAGAGAGAGCTGGGGGAGAGAAGAGAGAATTTGGAGCACAGGGAGAAAGGTGGGCAGATCCTTTTGTCCTGCACACACCAGGCAAACCACCTTGCAGTGGCAGGAGTGATGACACAAGCAGTTACTTGTAACCAAACTTTTAAATTATTATTTATCACTTATTTATTTATTACTAAATTCACTTATAACAAACACCAACAATTTCTTAACTATTAATCCTATAAATTCTTACAACCCCTTTAACCTATCCACTAAACCTATTGATAAACATAACAACCACTTTCATAACCTTTTAGAATGATACAGTCTCTGGGGCAGGTCCTCAGTCGTCAGGAACACAGTCTTTGTTGTAGATTCTTTAACACACTTAGCAGTCCTTCTGGATCTCTCAGATGCAGGTTCGTCAGGGTCGTTGGTTATTGCAGTCTCACCTTAAATAAGGCTTCATGCTTTCTTCTCTGTGGGAGACCCCAGCCGTCTGCAGGCCAACTTACTTCTTTTGAATCAGGAACTCAGCTGCTCTGCCTCAGTCCTTAAAGCCAGGCACCGTTTCCTTTAGGCCACTGTTTGGACAGATCAAACCCCTCTAGGCAAAAGCTGAGCCACAGGGTCCAGTCCTTGGCCTTTTGGTGTCTTGCTCAGGCTTTCTTTGCTCACCGGCTTCTTTCTGCTTCAGGGAGAGAGCTGGCCATCAATGGCCAGCCCTTTTTTCAGCAGGACTCTTAGAGCTCTCTAGCATCAGGGGCCTCTTCTCTTCTGGGCTCCACGCACTGTCCTCAAATAGGAGGAACTCTGTTTCAGCTTAACTTGGGCTCCGCCCACTTAGCAGCTGAAAACAATGTCAGGCCAGATACTTTGTTTCTTCAATTCTATTGAGTCTTTCCTGTTTTCCTGACTTCAAACTTGTTTTTCAGTCTACTGAGTCTTTCCTGTTTTTGTTGACTTTTTGTTGCTGATAATGCTCTTCAGGCCCCGAATTAAGAGACAGTATCAGAAACTCCTATATATTTTCTAATCTAATTTATCTAACCCCTACAGTTACTAGGCTTCTGTAGGGCCCTAGTAACCCAGAAGTCAGGGCAGTGAAAACATACAGACTAACAGGTAGAGTTCAATATTCCATCTCGGCCACCTAGGACTATGTCAAACAGAGCAAACCAGAATATCTTAATGCTTTTTTTTATGTAAAAGATGGCATGTGAAGGTGAATACTTTTAGGATATAACATGCCATAACATTGAATTTCAGAAGGTAAAATGAGATAATTGTCTTGTGCTTAAGTGAAGTATCTAGAATTTTTTCCTTTTAGGTTTTACATGCGTGTATGTCTTAGATCTCAACATTCCATGATGTGTCGCTAAGTGAACCTCAGACTTTCAAACAAATTGGATAGTTCATTAGTTTCACCTTTAAAAAAATTTTATTTATTACTTCAAGTTACATCTCTGTCAAAATCACCTCCCTCCACCCCCAAAGCCCACCCTCCCACCCTCTCCCCCTTCTCCCAGAACTCATAATTCTTTTTTTAATAATTAGGCCACAATTATGAAAATTATAAGGTATAACATACATTCCCAATGTCCAGTCTATATATATTTGACAAATGATATTAATATTCTATTATCTATATATCTCCATGAGTTTAAAATTCTATACCTAACCCATTTTCCATCCTAACTTTCATTACCAACTTTAAAACATCTTCATAGACATAGAACATCCTTATAATTCCTAAACAACTTAAATTTAACTGTGAGACTATGACTATCTTGTCTTCAAACACATCAGAGACCTAAGAAGGATAAATATATCTGATTATACAGGAAGTGCAGAGCCAGCAGCTTCCAAAACTGAGAAATGACAGACAACTGGCTGCCTGGACAGTCCCCAATTTCTCTCCATATATTAGAGCTACTATCTTCAGCCTCTTGGCCCAGTATCTCTGACAGATATTAATTGTAAAGCAGGAATTATTAAGGACTTGCCAATCCTGTCTTGCTAAAGTTAGGCTGTCGACTCACCTGCTTCCAAGTTTTGTCCTGTTCGGACAACATACAGTTGAAGCAAGGGATTTTTCTTGCCCAGTGACAGGCTTGCCACTAGTGCAACCATCTCCAAATGGAGATTCTTCAATGCTCATCTACTACTTGGAGTAGAATAGGGGGTGCTGTTGGGAGACGACATGTCTCAATATCAAAAAATCTTAAGTTAGGAAACTGTCTTTGAATACCAAATTCTACAGATCTCTTGAGGTTTTTGAAGACCTCCTATCTATCTCTGTATATTTGGATAAGCACATGTTGCTTATCTCTTAGCAATTTGATTTCTGGTTAACTTAGAAAACATTTGTGATAATCTATGCTAGTACCTAACCAAATGACATGTTTGAATGACTATTAGTTTGCATCTCTTAATTATTCTAAATAATTTGTGACAGTTGCTATCAATGGACCAAAACTTCACATTGCATTTTTAAGCTTTACCTAGGTTTAATACCTTAAAAAGGGTTAACCTTAATTTTGTAACAATATACAAAGATCAATACTGATGTAGCCAAATATAATATTAATTTTGTTTCAATATACAAAGATATAAAATCATATGTAATAAACTCTCCCTTTTTCTTTATCATTCCTATATTAAGTCTAAGGACCTATACCACAAGAACTTCAAGCCCCTGAAGAAAGAAATGGAAGAGGCATTTAGAAGATGGAAAGATCTACCATGCTCATGGATAGGTAGGATCAACATAATAATAATGGCTATTGTACTAAAAGCAATATACAGACTCAATGCAATTCCTATCAAAATACCAACACAATTCTTTATAGCCTTGGAAAAAACTATACTCAACTTCATATGGAACAACAAAAAGCCCAGAATAGCTAAATCAATCCTGTACAATAAAAAAGCATCTGGAGGTATCACCATCCCAGATTTCAAGCTGTACTACAGAGCAATAATAATAAAAACAGCATGGTACTGGTATAGAAACAGACCAGTGGATCAATGGAATCGAATTGAAGACCCAAACATGGACCCACACACCTATGGCCAACTAATCTTTGACAAAGAAGCCAAAACCGCACAATGGAAGAAGGACAGCATCTTCAACAAATGGTGCTGGTCCAACTGGATGTCCACTTGCAAAAGAATGAAATTAGACCCATACCTATCACCTTGTACAAAACTTAATTCCAAGTGGATCAAAGACCTTAACATAAGGCCGGCCACACTAAAGATACTAGAAGAAAAAGTAGGAGAAACCCTCGAACTCATAGGCACAGGTGACAACTTCCTGAACAGAACACCAACAGCTCAGGACCTGAGATCAACAATCAATAAATGGGACCTCATGAAACTGAAAAGCTTCTGTAAGGCAAAAGACAGAGTCATTAGAACAAAACGGCAACCAACAGACTGGGAGAAAATCTTCACCAACCCCACATCTGATAGAGGGCTATTATCTAAAATCTACAAAGAACTCAAGAAATTAAATGCCAAGAAACCAAATAATCCAATCAAAAAATGGCAGACGGAGCTAAATAGAGAATTCACAAAGGAGGAATCCCTAATGGCTGGGAGTCACCTGAAGAAATGCTCAACATCCTTAATCATCAGAGAAATGCAACTCAAGACGACCCTGAGATTCCATCTCACACCTGTCAGAATGGCTAAGATAAAGAGCTCAAATGACAGCACATGCTGGCGAGGGTGTGGAGAAAGGGGAACCCTACTCCATTGCTGGTGGGAGTGCAGGCTTGTGCAACCACTATGGAGGTCCATCTGGAGATATCTTAGAAACCTTGGAATAACTTTGCCTCAGGACCCAGCCATACCACTTCTGGGTATACACCCAAAGGACAACTCATGGAGACATAGGGAAGTCTCCTCATCTATGTTCATAGCAGCCTTATTTGTAATAGCTAGAAATTGGAAACAACCCAGATGTCCCTCAACTGAAGAATGGATTAAAATATTGTGGTACATCTATACAATGGAATATTACTCAGCTATAAGAAACAATGAAATCATGCAATTTGCAACCAAATGGATGGATCTAGAGAAGCTCATCCTGAGTGAGCTAACCCAGACTCAGAAGGATGCACACGGCATCTATTCACTTATAGTAGGATTTTAGCTATATCGTACAGGATATCTGTACTACAACCAACACACCAAAAGGAACACGGACATAAACTTTTTTTTTCATTTCTTTTTCTTTTTCCTTTTCCTTTTTGTCATTTTTCTTTTTCCTCTCTTTTTTTGTTGTTGTTCTTTGTTTTTGTGGGTTTGTGTGTCTGTGGGTCTTTTTTTTTTTTTTAGTTTTCCCCCCGTAGCAAGGAGACACCATTCACTGGCAGTACTGCCTCATAGGCCCCCGGTGTATGAAGAGGCTCTTGGCCCTCATATGACTCATTTTTAAGTCTTTTCCCAACTACACTGGAGAGAAGGAAGGATACATAAAAGAAAAAGAGAGAAATCCCTTGATCTAACCTCCAAATCAATAACTTAGAAACAAAAAGAACAATACAAAGAATCCACAAAACCAAGAGTTGGTTCTTTGAGAAAATTAACAAAATAGACAAACCCTTAGCCAAATGAACTAAAAGGCAGAGGGAAAATAGCCAGATCAACAAAATCAGAAATGAAAAGGGGGAAATGAAAGCAGACCCTGAGGAAATTCAAAGAATCATTAGGTCCTACTTTAAAAACTTGTACTCCACAAAATTGGAAAACTTAAATGAAATGGATAATTTTCTTGATAGATTCCAAATACTAAGGTTAAGTAAAGAACAGGTAAACAAATTAAACAGTCCTATAACCCTTAAGGAAATAGAAGAAGTCATTAGAAGTCTTCCAACCAAAAAAAAGCCCAGGACCAGATGGTTTCAGCACAGAATTGTACAAGACTTTCAAAGAAGAGCAAGAGCTAACACCAATATTGTTCAAACTCTTCCACAACATAGAAACAGAAGGAACACTGCCAAACTCATTCTATGAGGCCACAGTCACCCTGATACCTAAACCACACAAAGACCCAATGGAGAAAGAAAATTTCAGACCAATTTTCCTTATGGATGCAAAATATTCAATAAAATACTTGCAAACCAGATCCAAGATCATATCAAAAGCATCATACACCATGGTCAAGTAGGCTTCATCCCAGGGGTGAAGGGGTGTTTCAACATAAAAAAAAATCCATTAATTTAATCCACCATATAAATAAGCTGAAAGAAAAAAAAAAAAAAACACATGATCATCTCACTGGATGCTGTGAAAGCATTTAATAAAATCCAGCACCCCTTCATGTTAAAAGTCTTGGAGAGATCAGGCATACAAGAACCATACTTAAACATAATAAAGACAATTTACAAGACAATAGCCAACATCAAACTAAATGGACAGAAACTTAAAGCATTTCCTCTAAAATCTGCGACAAGGCAATGCTGCCCACTCTCTCTGTATCTCTTCAACATAGTACTTGAAGTTCTAGCTAGAAAAATAAGACAACTAAAGGAGATCAAGGGAATACAAATTGGAAAGGAAGAAGTCAAAGTATTCCTATTCATAGATGATATGATAGTATACATAAGTGACCCCCAAAATCTTACCAGAGTACTCCTACAGCTAGTTTCATCTTTTAAAAGTGGTGAATCTCTTCTTGAGAAGGAGATAAAAATATTTTGTAAGACAGTGAAAAATTATTTTAGATTCCCCTCCCCCTAAAGGTTCATGAGCCCAAACCAGTTTATAAACTTCCTAAATCTGGCTGAGAGTTGGTCTAAATTTAAATATTATTCTGTTTAATGTTGCAATTACATCTTTAAATTTTGTTTTCAAGTTCCATCTTGATCAAAGTTCCCTCTCTTCTCCCCTCTAGGTCTCACCCTTCCATCCTTTCCCCATCTCATCCTCTCCTTCTCCTCAGATTAGTGGAGCCCCCACATATCAACCCCTCTCAGTTCATCAGTCACATGAGAATTTAGAGCTTCCTCTTGTACTGGGGCCTGATATGGCATACTCTTCTGCAGTTTGAGTCTGTGTGGGATCCTTCTCCTACTGTTTTGTTTTGTTTGGTTTGTTTTTTTTTTTTTTTTTTTTTTTGGTGTGTGTTGGGTGGTCTGGATTGAAAAGACCTTCCGTATTAAGAACATGGAGTAACAATTGCCTCTGGTTTCTTAGGACCCTGTTTGGAAAGAAAATGTTACTGTTTTCAAAAATGAAAATTTAAACTTTAATTCAATATAGTAGACTAAATTAAAATAAAATTAGAAATCACTTGAATTTTTTAATATGCAAGCACTAAAGTAAACAAAATGCTCTAAATCCAAAAAATAACATAATAAAAATGAACTAATTAACTTTTTAGAAAATTGTGATGAAGAGAAAGAACATAGTGACATTAGGATTATATGACCAAAGTTGTCCTCTAAGGCAAATTCATAACTCATTCAATTAGTTAAGTGCATTTCAATGAGATGAAATTTTAAAAGGCATTCAATGAAGAAAATATATTTTTAAATTTCTAGACAATGTAGCAGAACAAAACAATGAGGATATAAATAGAAATTTGAAAAGGAAAAAAGAATGGAACAATATATACTTGAAATACTGTTCTGAAAAGTATTGACATTTTGGAAGTAGAAAATTTAATCAAGACTAGTAATAAATATTGACTTATTTGAAAAGATATTAAGAGTACATTAAAATATTAATAGAACAGTAATATTTTAATAAATTATACTAATAAGTTAAGTTTTGCTAATAAGCTTGAGAATCTCAATGATGTTAGTGTTAGCTAATTATCAGTCATGGACTAGATCAACACAGAATGGGCTGACTTCTATAATACTCCTCACTTATTGAAAACAAGTGAAGTCCTATCCTAGGGTCAAGAACTCATGACTGTGTATGTCATATGGCCTAGGGAAAAGTTACCACTATTATTATGCTGAATAGGTGTAATATGAAACTACCCTCTAAATCAGTGGTTCTCAACCTTCCTAATGCTGTGGCACTTTAATACAGTTCTTCATGTTATGCTGACCCCAAAACATAAAATTATTTTGTTGTTGCTTTATAACTGTAATTTTGCTGGTGTTATGAATTGTAATGCAAATATCTGACATGCAGGATATCTGGATGTTTGACCACCAAAGGAGTCACAACCCACAGATTGCGAACCACTTTTATAAATGCTTATCTTTATACCATAGATTGTGTGTTAATCAATTTTCACCAAAGTAACCTTATTTGTATAGTAAATGAAGCTTTCTACAGAGACTCACAACTGGACAGAGTGTAGATGATAAGAGAGAAGAAAGGGAGTAGGGAACATAATATAACAACTATTTCTATTAAAAACATTAAAAAAAACAAAAAACAGTTAAAGAGATGACACAGGATTGGGTAGGGAGGTGGGGGTGTATATCTGGGAGGAGCTAGGAAAAGGAGTAGAGGTGAATATGATCCAAATAAATTTCCAAAAAAAAATCACTTAAAATTGTATTAAACACACTCACATGAGAGAGAGAGAGAGAGACCATGTAGAATGCTTAGTTTTAAATGGGTAACCTGTATTATACTCCAGACTCAGAGGTCATTGTGGAATAGATGATAGGAGCCAGAGGTTGTGGACCAATGATGTCAAAATATTTTCTGGAAATATCTGGACAGCTGCATATATGACCCACCCAGAGGATGGCTAAAACAGAATAAGTAAGACCAAGACCGTCAAAACTCCAGCATGGATGAGGTGTGGGTGGATTCAAGAAGTCTCAATCTGGATTGAGGAGCTTTTGTCAGTTGATGGCTGCTGGAAGAGAGAGAATTAGTTTTCTTCAGGGTTGTGGCCTCTGATAGGCTGTCCATGTTTCATTGGTGGTGTTACCCTATGCACATACTCATAGCACCAAGTGGAGTCAATGGGTGTAAAAAGAATACATGTATTGGAGAAAAAAGTGTTAGTAGAGATATGGAAAGATTTGGAGGTGTATGGGTTGGGGATGGATTTTACATAAACATATTGTAAATGTTTTCAATTATCAAGCAATAAAATAAATTTAAGAAAGGAGAAAGATAGCTGAAAAAAATTAATGCATTGGATCACAACTAGTGAATTATTCCTTTAAAATGAATTTAAGGTGTTTGCACCAAATTAATAGCATTGATATGCATTTATTTTGCTTTAAAATAATTTATTTAGTGACTGTTATTATTATTAGTGTGTGTGTGTGTGTGTGTGTGTGCACGCACATGTGTACAAGCCAGGCCACACATACGGAGGTCCAAGGACAGTATTGGTTCTGTCCTTCCATTGTGGGTTCCAGGGATGGGTTTTACATTTTCAGACATGTATAGCAAGTATTTCACCAGCTGAACTATCTCCCTGGCCCTTGTTTTTCATAATAGAAAAGCACACAGTGCATCTTGAAGAATCAAAAAAATGAACAATATAGAACTCTCATGTCACTCTTCCAATTGATCTCTGTGGAAAAAAAAAACTTCCAAAGAATAAAATTAAAACAGAAAATATAAACTATTTGTGAGCCACTGATACAGAGGGAACTTGTATGTGATTTGACTATTACTCTCAGAAAACATGGCCAAAGTAAACCTTAAACTTCTCAAAGATCTAGTAACTTCTTAGGTGCAAAACCAAATTTTCAAAACTCCATTGTTGTCTTCTATGGCAAAAATAACTAGGGAGAAAATGAAATAAGGAAAAAAATCCACTCACAATATTATAAATGGCAACAAGGTAAACATAAAAAAACATATGCAGGCATTTAAACATAAAAAAACATATGCAGGCATTTTCAAAAAATAAAAATACAATAATCTTACGACATGTAAGAACTGAATAAATGGAGACATACCCCAAGTTTTACATGGGGAAGTTTAATACCATAAAGTTTTCAATTTTCCTCCAAACAATCATGAAAAATACTATGATTGGAAAATAATGTGCAAACAATTTAGGATTAAAGAAAAAAACAACAAAATTTACTTGTAAAAAAGAAATGATGAATTTGAAGATGTTTTAGAGCTCCTGAATAATAAATACACTTACACAAACAGTCAAAAATGAAGCAAAAATGAATTAGAGTGCTCTGCCGATGGTCTTCACCAAATTGGTGAAGGAGAAGAGGAAATCTAGAACAGATATTGAAGTTGAAACTGGAGAACCAAATGATGTTCTATAGATTTAGATTGGCTCATTAAAGTTGTGTGCTTGAATATGAAATCAAAGTGCTTGTTTGGAATTAAATGCTGGTGTGCTGTCTTTTGTTCCTTTGGCATTGATTTTCTCTACAGAAATAGACACACACATAATAATCATCACAATTAGCATTATTGCTAATGTTCATGTGGTGCTTCTGTTGTGTCAGTAGCTATTCTAAGGACATTATCTATACCTCATCATTCAATTGACCTAGGAAACCTATAAATTTCATCCCATTATTTGCTACAATTTACAGAAAATGCTCTTAAGGCAGAGACAGTCATAGTAAATTGCCCACATATTGTGACTCTGAGGCCAGGATATGAAAATAGGCAATCTGCCATCAGAGTCCAGTGCTTAAGATTTAAATTGAACTTCCACACACACATATATGTTTATAAATATTTCAAAACAAAGGTAGTGCATTGGGACATAGAGACACTAAAATATTAATATCATTTTTCTTTTAGTAGTGAGAATTTTTTCTTTTTTATACTCAAAGGATTAATACAAGTATATCATATATTGCTTTCATAGTCATGAATGGTTATAATCGATACTACCTGTCACACTGTACTATTTGGTTCACTGGTTCTTTAGCACAAGACCTTAATGCTCATTTATTTTCAGTGCCTACCAGAAATAAATGGCCCCATAATAATTGTAATTTACACTGCAATTTGAACATTAGACCCTCCTAGTTCTTGAATTGGACACAGTTCTTTGTGGTAGTTATGCCGTAGACATAGACTGTAGTGAGACATGTGTTCATCCTTCTGGGTTGAACAAAAATCTGAAGCTTCTTTTTAGTTTACCATTTTGTAAATTGATATCATGGGGAAGAATTTTAAAAAAGAGAGAGAAAAAATTCCATTTCTTGCTGAAACTAAATATATGCTTGCATTTGAAAATATTATGATGTGTGCAAAATTAAAAAGTCTATTAAAATGTGCCTTCCATTTTTTAGTATGCATCCATAAGGAAGCCATGCACCACTCACAAAGGCATTTATGGCTGCCACTCCAGTATGGTTAGAATTTGCTGCTCTATTTGAAGTAGATTAGAAGACAGCAAACTGCTTCCCTGTTTTCAGCACTTCTATTCTATGGCTAAAAATAAGGGAGCAAGATGGAGGTCTTTTGAGGTGGCACCTGATTCATCCTTGATTTTGCTCTGTCGAGTGTGTGGGTGTGCATCTATGTGACTCAACCGTCCTCCACAGTCATCTCACCAAATCCGCCTCCAAGAAAACCATCTGCCCTTGCGAGCTGAATACAGAGCCCAACAAACACAACATGCCCCCTGGTTCCAACTGGCACATCCACCTTCTTGGCAGAAAATACCTGTGTGCACCTGTTCAAATAAGGTCTTGAGTGAGTTTTAGTCTTTCTGTACTTGGCTGATAAGGAGTGTGGAGTGATTCTTCATTTACTTTACAAGTCAAAAGATACCAAATTAAGTTTAATAACTGTGGTAAATGCATATAAGAACACGCACTTCTCCATCTCAAATGAAAACATAGGATTTTTTATATTCTGGCTAAAAATACACAGTTCATTTCAACTGTTCTTCTTTTTAATAGCAAGGAACTATTCTAAGGCTCTTGATCATTATTTGATCACAGGATTTGGAGCAGTTTTTCAAGGAATGTTCAAATGCTTGACCCACAGCCTATAAGAGCCTCTGATGTTCATTTTTAGAGGGGAGTAAATAGTGATGTTCAGAAATACCTGATGTAGAATGGGAGGTAGCAACTATGCCACCTACCCTATGGAGTGTATTAAAGCAGGAGAAAAGTAAGTTGAACATGTAGATGTTTAGGTTCTTATTTCTGCCATGGTATTAGAGAGACAATAGCAGAAGATATCTTCCCCACTGGCCTGAATCATCTCGTGATCACTGACAGTTGATAGTCACCTATGAGCCTTATGCTCAAGCTGGAACAAATCTGATAATAATTATTGCTTTGGCACACAGCTTCTGATATGCTCTGTGGGTGGGAGACTTATTCAGCCCTTTCAACCACGGCTGGCATGCATACCCTTCCAACCCTGGTTACCTGTCATCCAGTAATATTCTTAAATAATTTAGGAGAAAAAAGAGAAATGGTTTGAAATCCTGACATCTAAATTTTAGGGTGAAAGGGAGAGGAAAAACAGTGATTTGACATACTAATCAGAAAGGATCAAATGACAACATAATTGAATTGTTCTATATTAGTATTCCTTTCACTATGAATTACGGTACTTGCTAAAATTACAGATAATTGCGTTTAATTTTCATGTGCATGAGTGTTTTGCCTGCATGTATGGCTATGCATCATATGTATAAAGTGAGTTCAGAAGAGGGTTTTGGGTCCCTTAGAACTGGAGTTAAAGACATTTGTGAGTTGTGATGTGGGTGCTGGGAATCAACCCAGGGTCTGCTGGAAGAGCAGATAGTGCTCTTAATTTCTGAACCATCATCTCTTCAGTTCTCTATGTTGAAGTTCATCATGACGAATGCTGAAACATCAATATACATGGGTTATTAATTGTTTTCTTTGTCTTCAGACAGGGTATTTTGCAGCCTAGGCTAGTCTCATATTGTCTCATACTTTCTATATTGTAAGGCTAGCCTTGACCTGCTGATTCGTTGCCTCCAGCATTCCAATGCTGGGATTACAGGATGTATTACCTTACTTGGCTAAATTTGTTAAAACTTACCAGTGGAATTTGCTTTTCATGTGTATTTTGTCTGAAATTCCATACACAAAGCAAATAAAAACAAAAGTACATCAGTTGACCTGCTGATAAAGCATCTGGAGGTTCACATAGTTGTCACTTTTCATCTTTGTTGCCTTTCACTTATCATAAAGCTACTTTTTGGGAGGGTTCACAACTCTGTAGAACCTAGTTTGTGAAATGACACATAGGGTTGAAACATTTAGCTGAGGTTAGTCTTAGGGCCACAAAGCAACAATAAACCTCCAGCTATGATGAGAAGTGGAGGCAGACACCATAACCATTCTCTAATTCCATGGTAAGGGACTGGTATATTTTCTTACCACATGGACACATTAATAATTAATAATTGGTCCTTGAAGCATAGAATGTGTGTGGACAAGTTGGATATAGACGTAGGAACAAAAAATAACATGCTAAGATTCATTAGTTTGATTTTCTGTTATTTCTCCTAAACTTTAGTGTAACCAAACTTTTAAATTATTATTTATCACTTATTTATTTATTACTAAATTCACTTATAATAAACACCAACAATTTCTTAACTATTAATCCTATAAATTCCTACAGCCCCTTTAACCTATCCACTAAACCTATTGATAATTATTTTTCTAACCTTTTAGAATGATACAGTCTCTGGGGCAGGTCCTCAGTCATCAGGAACACAGTCTTTGTTGTAGATTCTTTAACGCACTTAGCAGTCCTTTTTCTGGATCTCTCAGATGCAGGTTCGTCAGGGTAAGTTGGTTATTGCAGTCTCACCTTAAATAAGGCTTCATGCTTTTTTCTCTGTGGGAGACCCCAGCCGTCTGCAGGCCAACTTACTTCTTTTGAATCAGGAACTCAGCTGCTCTGCCTCAGTCCTTAAAGCCAGGCACAATTTTGTTTAGGCCACTGTTCAGACAGATCAAACCCCTCTAGGCAAAAGCTGAGCCACAGGGTTTAGTCCTTGACCTTTAGGTGTCTTGCTCAGGCTTTCTTTGCTCACCAGCTTCTTTCTGCTTCAGGGAAATCTGGCCATCAAATGATGGCCAGCACTTTTTTCAGCAGGACTCTTGGAGCTCTCTAGCATCAGGGGCCTCTTTTCCTTCTGGGCTCCATGCACTGTCCTTAAATAGGAGAAACTCTGTTTCAGCTTAATTTGGGCTCTGCCCACTTAGCAGCTGAAAACAATGTCAGGCCAGATACTTTGTTTCTTCAAGTCCATTAAGTCTTTCCTGTTTTCCTGACTTCAACCTTGTTTTTCACTTTAGAATGACACATGATTGCTTACTGGCTTAGTTTCTTCTCCTTCCTACCTCTGTCTTGGTAGTGTGAAATGAGGTATTACACTCCACAAATATATTATCTGGACAGAGAAGCTTAGTATTCAAGGTTAGGTAGTCATCTTAGGGAATTTCAAAGCTCACAAATTCATGACTCCACAACGTACCAGCAAAGCTGTAGAAGTCTTTGAAAGAACATGACTAAGGATAACATCATGCCAACTCCAAAAGGTGCTTGGAAATCTATTGTCTATAAAGTTCATATGGAACATTTTTTTCTTTGTTTCTATAAAATAAAGAATCATTCAGCTAGAAAGTGACAACATTTGGGGCAGAGGGTCTTACTACCTAAAGGCATCTTTAGAAGAACATGATGACTAAACCTCTGCATCTTCTCCTGAAATCTCCTGTGTGGAAAAGGCTAGGATAGAAGGTCAAGAGATTCCCGAGTTTACCCACTGGTGATTACTGAAGCTCAGAGCTAGAGACAGTAAAACCTTCCAGATAAAGGGGGGTAAGTTTGGACTAATGCAAAGAAAGATTGACAAAATCAGCATAGAACCACTTAGATTTGAAGTAGATTCCAGTATCTTCTAGGATAAATTAGAGTATCCTATGGGAATAACGCAGAAACGGAGGAGCATAGTGAGTCTCAGAAATGGAGGGCAAGGGACACCTGAAATGTGTTGTTTGGCATGACATACATGTAGGTCAGGGAATAAAGGAAAGGAATGAACATGTAATCTTTTCTGTTGTACTTTTGTATAGATGCATACTTACTCTAAAGAATAGGTGTAGCCAAGGAAACAGACTCATGAGAGGGTATGGCCAATAGCAGAATAGCACTATAAACAATGATAAACACATTATTAGTTGTTTCAATTCATTATGTGTTTACCTACTCAGCTACTGTACCCATGTAGTCTATATCTGCATCAATTAACACATTAACAATAGTGTCAGTGGACATAAAAACGTGTAGATGTTGTATTAAGAAATGAAAACAAAGCAGTTCCTCTTGGATTCATTTGAGTAATATGAAGTGCAAATTTGAATCATCCACTTCTCTCCCTGTATCTTCTGTCTGTAATTTGTAGTTGCTAACTATCTGTAATCTGTTTGCTGTGTTTGTCTATGACTAATGTCTGGCTGCCCCTACTGCTGTCCCTAACAAAGGACTTAGCTCCATATTTATTGAACAGCTCAGAAAACACTGCAAGGAAAAGAATAAAGGATGCCTTACAGAAATCCTTAACAAAGTTTTATGAGAGGAGAAGTCCTATTACTAACGCACTAGCTAGGCTCCATTTCTCTGTTCTTCCCACAGGGTACTCTAATTTATTCTAGAAGATATTACAATCTACTTCAAATCTAAACGGTTCTATGCTGATTTTGGCAAACACAACTAACTGCAAAGAGAGCTTATCAAGCTGTATTCACATTGTTTTCCACACTTACAGTAGATATTTGTGGTATAAGTTTGCTTCCACCTGTTGGCTGCTTTCAGTAAGTGGTTACCATAACACAAACATACATTATGGGTTAGCGGCATAGAAGAGTGCATGATTTAAAATTTAAGACATAACATTAGCTTAGGTTGGAAAAGGTAATTTTATGGGTAATTGAATACATAGTAAAATTGGTTACACTGTTTTCTGAAAGACAGGTTAAACTTAAAACAGGGTGAGTACACAGTAGAACATCAGGTTAAGGGCATAGTGTTCACTAGTCTCAAATAAACTCAACTTGGGTTATTAACCTTGCTGAGAGGCCTGGGAAATTTTCAGTCTTTGGAAATGTAAAATATTTTTATAAAATTGTATATCACTACATATATAATGAATTTTGGTGAGTTAGGTATTAAAAATAAAGTTACCTACTTTCAAATGTCAGGAAGCAGTCAAAATATACAAATGTAAATGGGACAGAGATTTTTGTTTCCCATGTTAACTGAGCCAGGTAATGTTCTGCACAAACGATTATAGCATAGCAGAGACAGGTGTAAGGATACTTACTTCCAGGAAGGGTAGAATGAATGCCCTATATAGAGGATCTTTCAGGTGAACTCTTTTTTATGCATTTGAAGAACGTACATAGAACAAAGGCACTCACATCATAAGGGCTACAACAGATGGTAGTTTAAAAGTATGCTGGTCCCCCGGGAATCGGGATAACCCATCCCCCCAAAAGGAGAGACCCCCGGTAAGTTTCAACCTAATACCCAGCCCACAGATTCAGAAACCACACAGAGATAATCCCCACCCTGCTGGGCACTCCCAGGTCTCACACAGATTATCTAGCGAAAGGTTGCTACCCTTGGAAGTGAGCGGGAGATCTGCTGAAAAGTGCCTTCAGACCACAGATTGCAGTCTGTGACGTCACTGGCCAGTTTCCAAACCGCGGGAGCAGCAAGGCTACTGCAGCTGAACTGCAGACTTACCCGCTACAGGAACCAACCCCGGGCAAACTGCAAGATATATACTAGTACAGGCCCTTCCAGCGGGAAATCAGAGCTTATTTGTAAACAGCTCCGCCACCTGAATTAATTAGGTCCCCACCTGGGAGGCGGGACTGAATGACTCACCTTATAGGGGTGGAATAAGGCAACTCGAATCCTACACCACAGTGCCCCCTTTGGACCCAAGTCCAGAAGACAGCAAAAAAAAATTCCACATGGCCAGAGGCCCCAGACCAAAAAAAAAAAAAAAAAAAAAAAACAGAGCGAAATGTCTCCAACAAAAGAAAGCAACGCTATTCCGTCCAGCCCGAACCACCTCACCACAACTGAAACACATGACAACGATGACAATTCTACAGTATGGAAAGTGATAAAGTCCCTTCAAGAGGAACTTAAAACTATGAAGGAATTCAAAAAAAGCCACAATCTTACGAGTCAAAACAACGAATAACATCATTAAAGAGCTCCAAGCCAAGGTGACCCAGCTTGAACAAGAAAAGGATAAAGCAATGAAAGATCTCCAGACAAAAACAAGCAAACTGGAGAAGGATATGTACAAAACGAACACTACCATTCAAGACATGAAAATATAAATGGAAACAATAAAGAAAACACAGTCAGAGTTAAAAGAGGAAATGGAGAATCAAGAGAAGAGAACAGGAACTACCGATGTGAGTGTGAAAAATAGAATGCAAGAGATGGAAGACAGGATCTCAGGCATGGAAGATTCGATGGAAGAAATTAGTACAACATCCAAAGAAAATGAGAAAGCTAAAAATATCTCACCCACAACATCCAAGAAATCAAGGACTCAATGAAAAGACGGAACTTAAGAATTATAGGCATAGAGGAAAGAGAAGACTCCCGACTCCATGGTCCAGGAAATATCTTCAACAAAATCATAGAAGAAAACTTCCCAAACCTAAAGAAAGAGATGCCAGTAAAAATCCAAGAGGCTTACAGAACACCAAACAGATTAGACCAGAAAAGAAACTCCTCTCGCCACATAATAATTGAAACTCCAAATGTAGAGAACAAAGAAAGGATATTAAAAGCTGTAAGAGAAAAAGGCCAAGTCACATACAATGGCAGACCCATCAGAATCACACCCGACTTCTCCTCAGAAACTTTAAAAGCTAGAAGGGCCTGGACAGATGTCCTACAAGACCTGAGAGAACATAGGTGCCCAGCCAGACTACTATACCCAGCAAAACTCTCTATCAACATAGATGGAGAAAACAAGATATTCCATGACAAAATCAACTTCAAACAATATCTCCTCACAAAACCAGCCCTACAGAAGATACTAGAAGGTAAATTCCAAAACAGAGAAGATAACTACACCCAAGAAAACAGAGGAAATAGAAACCTCCACAGCAACAAAACAAAAGAGAAACACAAGACAGCCAGCTAAACCAAAATAATGGGAAATAACAACCCCTGGTCACTAATATCCATCAACATCAATGGACTCAATTTGCCAATAAAAAGACACAGACTTACAGACTGGATCCGTAAACAAGACCCATGTTTTTGCTGTATACAAGAAACACACCTCACTATTGAAGATAAACACTATCTCAGAGTAAGGGCTGGGAAAAGGTTTTCCAAGCAAATGGACCCAGGAAAAAAGCTGGAGTAGCCACCCTAATATCAAACAAAATAGACTTCCAATTGATGTTAATAAAAAAAGACAGAGAAGGGCATTACATACTAATTAAAGGAAATATCCACCAAGAGGTCATCTCAATATTGAACAACTATGCCCCAAATACAAAGGCACCTACATTTATAAAAGAAACACTTCTAAAACTTAAATCGCACATTGATCCAAACACTTTAATAGTGGGAGACTTCAACACCCCACTCACAACAATGGACAGATCATCAAGACAGAAGCCAAACAGAGAAATAATGAGTCTAACAGAGATCATGAAACAAATGGATCTAACAGATCTCTACAGAACATTTCACCCAAACACAAAAGAATACACCTTCTTCTCAGCACCCCACGGAACCTTCTCCAAAATCGACCATATAGTTGGACACAAAGATAGCCTCAACAGATACAAGAAAATTGAAATAACCCCTTGTATCTTATCAGACCACCATGGAATAAAGCTGTACTTCAATAGCAAAAGAATCAACAGAAAGTCTACACTCACATGGAAATTGAACAACTCTTTACTAGAGGACCACTGGGTCAGGGAAGAAATAAAGAAGGAAATCAAAGACTTCTTAAAATCCAACGAAAATGAAGACACAACATACCCAAACCTATGGGACAAAATGAAAGCTGTGCTACAAGGAAAGTTCATAGCACTAAGTGCCTTCAAAAAGAAAATTGTGACAGCTCATATTAGCAAATTAACAGCTAAACTGGGTGAATTGGAAAAAAATGAAGCAAACAATCCCAAGAGGAGCAGAAGGCAGGAGATCATCAAACTTAGGGCTGAAATCAACAACTTAGAAACAAAAGAACTATATAAAGAATGAATGAAACCAAGAGTTGGTTCTTCAAGAAAATCAACAAAATAGACAGGCCCTTAGCCAAATTAACTAAAAGACAGAGGGAGAAAACACAAATCAACAAAATGAGAAATGAAAAGGGAGAAATAACAACAGACATTGTGGAATTCCAGAGAATATTTGGATCCTACTTTAAAAATCTATACTCCACCAAATTTGAAAACTTAAGTGAAATGGACAATTTTCTTGATATATTCCACCTACCTAAGCTAAATCAAGATCAGATAAACAGATTAAACTGCCCTATAACCCATAAGGAAATAGAAAAAGTCATTAAAAATCTCCCAACCAAAAAAAAGCCCAGGGCCAGATGGCTTTAGCAC
>CAJQZJ010032828.1:791771-828354 GCA_907164525.1 Lophiomys imhausi
GGTCATTCTGTTAGGTACTATGACAGCCTATTATAGTTATTTTCTAAGTTAGTCAGAAATAAAGCTTCTAAGAGACAAGCAACATCTGCTTACCCTAATATAAGAGATAGATAGGGCCTCTTCAAAAACCTCAAGAGATCTGCAGAATATGGCATTCAAAGATGTTTTCGTAACTTTAGATTTTTTTATATCAAGACATATCAACTCCTGACAGCACCCCCTATTCTCCTCCAAGTAGAAGATGAGCATCGAAGAATCTCCAGTGGGAGATGATTGACTTAGTCGCAAGCCTATCTCTTGGTAGGAAAAGCCCCTTTCTCCAACTGTAGACAGAATGCTGTCCAAAAAGGACAAAACCTGGAAGCAGGTAAGTCGACAGCCTAGCTCTGCCAAGACAGGGTGGGAAAGTCCTTCATAACCCCTGCTCTACAATCAATGTCTGTCAGAGAAACGGGGCCAAATGACTGAAGATCGATGCTGTACTGTATGGAGAGAAAATGGGAACTGTCCAGGCAGCCACAGGTATGTCATTTCTTAGTTTTGGAAGCTGCAGGCCCTGTACTTCCTATAAAATCAGATATATTTATCCCTCTTAGGTCTCTGAGGTGATTGAAGAACAGATAGCTAGAGTCTCATAATTAAATTTTGAGTTGTTTAGGAGTTAAAAGAGTGTTATAGATCTAAGAAGATACTTTTAAAATTGTGTTCCAAGTTAGTATGAATGTTGAGTCAGATATAGACCTTTAAACTCACGGATATATTTAGATAGTAGAATGTTAAAGTCAGGTAGCAAATACATATGGACTGGTCATTGGGAATGTACGTTAAGCCATATAACCCTCATAACTGTGGCCTAATTACCTCTGTTGTACTGTATTGTATTTGTTATTATAAGAGAAAGAGCCATTTGTTGGACTGAAAGGGGAAAGTGTAGGGGGAAATAAGATATACCTTAAACTTAAAAGAAAAAAAAAAGGGAAGAGGATGGGGGGTTGAGGGTGGGAGGGTGGGACTGGAGGGGGAATAGGGAGGGGACTGCGATTGAGATGTAACTTGAAGAAATAAAAAATAAAGGAAAAATAAAATATGCCGGTCCCACCAAATGAAATAATACTAACACCAATGAGGAACAATAAACAGAGTAGAGACAAGAAACTGACTTTCCACAGGTCAGAGATAATTTTGCGAGGTTGCAAACCATGGAATTGATTATGGGGAAGGAAGATCCTTAGTGGAATTATAGATCCTTCAGGAAGAATCTCAGGATAAGGTAGGTGGTGCAGCACTGGGCCCTGAGAAAGAAACACTGGCCACACAAGGGTTCACATGTAAAAACTCACCAAACAGTGTCATTCTAATATGTGCATTTTTCTTGGACATTTATCTCAAAGTACACTAGAAACAATCAGATTTAGAGGCAAAATTGACAAAGGAATGAAATTGTTGGCAGAGAAAAATGGAATAACTGAAAGTGTAATTCAACTTCTATGCTCATGTGTATGCTGAAAGAAGGAGTATGGAAAGTGGAAAAGAGAGAGAGATGGGGGAAGGAGAGAGAAATTCTATTCTTTATTCATTCCTGTAGCATAATGCATAAAATTCATAGTAATGTAGCTTACCAAATACGAAGTGATAGGCATAGGAGTTGCAGGAAATGAAATGACTGTGAAAAATGGAAGGTGTCAGGTCACATTTCTCCCATGATAAACTACTGGTCAAAATTAATACAAACTTTCAGGTAATGAAAGCCTGTATTTCACAGGGAGTTAAGGAAAAGCAGTGATACTTTGCATCTTGGATTGCCACAGAAAATATCACAGATATTAATAAACTGTACTTATTAATTCAATGATTCAAGAAATGCTCAAGTCTGATTTAGGTGAGACTTGCAGTAGAAGCAAAGACATCCACAGGGAAGAAAATATAATAGCAAACTTGGATTTGTTGGGTGTGGCTCTAAAGATGTGTGGCTGGTAACAGTGAGATGGAGTGGACCCAGACCTGGGATACCACAAAGGTTGGAGCTACCAGCACCAACACTGAGGTTGGTAGGTATGGGAGTCCAGCTCTCTCCCTGCTTCCTGATTTCTCTCTGGAGCATGTGGACACACCCCAAAGGTATATCTTCTTGTGGCACATAGAAGCGAACCCCCAGGTGAGCCTATCTTTTCCCATGTAGCCTTACCAGCATCCCAATCCCAGTCAATAAAGTGTGTCCATGCCCGAAGGTACAGCTCATATTTCCTATGGTTCAAAAGAGGGGCCCTGACCCATCTCAGGGAGTGTACTTGTAGATTTTAGTGTCCATGAGGGAGATAACATCCATCATGGCATAGGCTGTAATAAAAGACTTGTCTCAGAGGTGTTAGGATATCGCTGCTGCTGGAGAATGCCTTCTCCAGCTGCGCCTGCGTTTCTCTGGACCAGCCATGTTCACTGCAGACCAGAGAGCATCAATCCCCAGGGAGTCTAACAGCCAGTGTGGCCATATCCAGTGGGACAGTAGATAGGAGCATGGCCCGCTCCTTCCCGGGCTAGTGTGCAGCTTGATCTCCCCGCCCTGCCCCCAGCACTGCCCAGGATACTCCTCTGCTGCCCAATCAACAACACTGTCGATTTTTTTGCACTACAAGGACTTCTGGTTTTAGAGAACATAGGTGAAGACAAAGAGAATGATGAACTACAGATGAGAATTAAATGATGGGAAAGGAACAATATGGATACAGATGGTTAGCAAAGACATAATAGAGACTGGCTAGAGGGATAAAATTGTGAAAAAAAATTAAACCAAAAAGATATTTTGAGGGAATAACTCCTGGAACATAATTTTAAACTCAGTGCTTCCTGTCATTTTGAATTTGATGGATTTTCTCCCACATTCAACATAGAAAAAGTACAATAGCTAAGGAGTGGTCCCTTTGTTCCTTGTCCTTCACCTTTGCTACCCTATAGTAAATGAACTTATCAAATACCAGCATCTTTCTTCCTTGACAGATGATTCCATTGGTGCCTAGATTCCTATATGTTCTCTTAGCAGGCTGTAAGATCAAAAGAATCAACTGCCTTCCACCTGGAACAGTCCTCAATCAATGGTCAACAAACTGTACATAACTAATGTCTATACATAGAGATGTGAGGAAGGGCTGCAGTCCATTCACCCCAAGCAGGACAACACAGTGATCTGTGTGATACTCTGCCTTTCCAAGACTTTAATAGGAATTGGATTGAAACACTATGCCTTGTACCACTGTTATTCTCCTTCCTGTTGTTGCCTTGCTCTCTTCCCATTCTATTTCTTGGGGTTGCCTTCCTAACTAATTTTGTGTTCTCATCTCTTCTGATTTTAGATGTACTCAATCAACAGAAAAGCTGTGGTAGTAATGGTTGTATGCTCTTACCCACAGCTGAAGAAATGAAGCTGTGTTTGAAGAACATGTTCAATAGCACTGCATGTGGATGTGCCTTGGGGGCCCTTATAGGGCGATCACCACATAAGGTGGTCCCAGAGAAAAGGTGAGTCTGCTGCCCGCCCAACTCTCTAGTCTTCACTCTGAAGACAAACAGATGTGACAGGGGTAATGATTAGAATTATCCGTTTTTACTATTTTGTCCCCTATCTTATATACAGAACCAAATGGGTGTTTCCACATGAGGCTATGTGGGCCAATCACATTAAAGGTCATCCTATTACATCACATAACATAAGCTTAGTAAAATGATAATCATGTATTGTCACGAGTATGGAAGTTTTGCTCACCCAATCAGCTATCCCCATGATCGGGCTTCAACTCCTCCCCAGCATCTTCTGGCCAGCTCCATCTTAGATATCTTCCACAAGTTACTTTCATTTTTCCAGCCATGAGGCATTTCTCATAAGCCTCCATTTCCCAGGTCCCCACAGGGATGGGATCAGGGGAGAGTTAAATGAGGAAGCTTTGGTACTCTACTTGGAGAACATGGCACCTACTTGTGGAGCTTAAAATAAAACAAGTTTAGTAAACAGGGGTCATCAAAATTGATGCTGGATATGGAGAAAGAAGGGGACTTGAATAGAGCTGAGCCAAGAGGGTATACCCAACAATAGATACAACATGATGCCTACTCCAGGCATGCGTAATTACTTTCCACCTTATACAATGATGCAGGAATATTTCCTGAGCTCAGTACTCACCATTTCAGGTAGTTTGAGGACATCCACCATCTTTGCTTCACAGGTTCTGGAGTCTTGTGTGTCAAACACTTTATCATGGAGCCATCTTACGAGGTCAAGTGGTGAAGTTCTGGTGATTAATTTCAACTATAATCTTGATTGGATTGAGAAGTGCCTAGGATATTGGTAAACACCCCACTAGACGAGTTGATGATGACATTTCCACAAAGGTTAACTAAATTGGGGAGTACTTGTCATGAATTTCAATGGAGCCATCCATGGCTTAGGAATCTAGGCAAAATAAAGGGATGAAATGAGAAAATCAGCCATCATCACTGCCTTTTCCATTTCACGGCCAATGTGATGTGTCTGTGTAGCGCATGTCCTCCATCATGACAGACTGAAATCATGAACCCACATAAGCCTTTCCTTGCTGAATTCTTTTTCTCTCAGAAATTTTGGTAGCAAACACTAAACGATAAAACTGGAGCTGTATTATGGGTGTATCACATGCCTTTGATAATTAAAACTTCCTCTCAAGTAGCTTGTCAAAACAATTCATTTTACTCTTTATATGAAATTGTTGCCTGGAGCAGACACAATTTGCTAATAATCTTAACATTAAAAAAAAACCTTCTTAAAATAGAAAAATAAAACCTTTCCAGGCTATACTATAATGAATGTGGAAATATCTTTTAATATTAAAAGAAATGAGAGAGCTTACAAAGCTTACCTAACACACATGTGGGAGATGTCCCAAGAATGCTGAAAAGTAGGGCATGAGAAGGAAGGGCTAAGCCCACCCTCGTTGAATCTGACAATTCTCAGATACATTGAGCTAGTATGACACTTTCTTTGTGTCCCCCTCCCTCTCCTCAGTCTCTCCATCCTCTCCCTCTTCTCCCTTACCCCCCCCCCCCCCCCGATATCATTATATACTTCAGGCTGGAAGACTGGTTCCAGTCTCTTATTCCCCTGTTTCAGCTTCTCAGGTATGCACTACTGTACCTGGCCTCTGAAATAATTCATGATTGAAGAAAAAAATTTCCAACTAAGGACAAAGAATATAGGCATGGAAGTGAATGTGGGTGATCAGAATAGGTATATAAAAAGGATAAAATTAAATTGGTAGAAGCTGAGAAAATCTTGGCAATATTTTGCTAAAAGCAAAAATAAAACTATCCATCTCCACGTTACTACAGTATGGAGTGGCTCTTTTCTCTGGTGGTTTTATCTCCTTTGTATCCAGGGACATGATTTTCATCTGCTCCTTATTTCATTCATTGCGGGTTTTGCTCTTTGCTCTCTACCAAAATCATTAATTGTATTTTTTTAGTGTATTTATTTTACTGATGTTTTCAAAGACTATCTTTTCAAATCATTCCTCTTCTGATTTTCTTGTTTGAAATATTTAAAATTTCCATTTGCTTAACTATTATTTAATTTTGCTCTTCATATTTATTTCTAAATGAAACTTTACAACCCCAGGCTGCTTTCTCTGTAATGATGAAAGTTATTGAGGCTGTACATTTCTACATAAATGTTTCATGTGTTCTCAGCATTTGTTGTTTTTCACTGCCTCCTTGACAGGTTTTAATTTCCTTTTTGATCGAAGATTGTCCTGCTGTGTGCTTCTTCATTGCTAGTCATTACCTTTGGTTTTTTTCTTGTCATTTACTTAATTGTAATTTTCTTAGCTTATGACCACAGAAAGCAGTTTTAAAATAACTGTCCAATTCCATATCTATGTATATCTCCCCACCTCCAGTGGCCATATTTAAAAAAATAAAACTCCATAAACAGGCAGGGAATATGTATCTCAAAGGTCCAACACAGCACTGGCCAGTGTGTGAGTGTGTGCAGCCTGTGTTTCATCCTTGTGCTGTAACATGGGGACAGCTGTTGTTAGTACCACGTCTCAGTCCCAGAAGTATCTCGCAAGCAACTGCATTCCAAGGTTAAACTGCTGAATATATCAACTTATTGCCAATATTTCCAGTTACTTTCCCTTTTTTAATGTTTTCGGTTCTGAGAGAAATACCTAGATACCTCTAACTTTATTATATCATCAACAGATCCCATTTGCTTTTAGAAGAAGCACGTTGAGCACTGAGCAGTGGCTGGTTCATCACACCTATGGGTTCACACATCCATAGCTGTGTCATGTTGCTACGTGGTCCTCTTTAGTCCTGTCCATGGCTGTTGACTTCTACTTTGTTGATGTTAATGTTGTTACTTTATTTGTTTTGATTTTCCTCATTTTGCTTCTATTTGTTATTTAAATTTTTTTTGCAAATGATACCTGGCTGTGTTTTGTTAAGAGATATAGTGCCTATCTCTTTTATTATAGGAGTTTTTGTTTTATATTTTATTCAATGACTGACAGCTTCTAAAGCGTTTTTATTTTATTTCAGATCTGCTGCAGCATGTGCTGTCTGTTTGTTTTTTTTTAATTGTTCTGCTTTTCTTGTTTAGTCTCTTTTCTCCTTTGCAAAAAATGACATCATCTGTTCTCCTTTGACATTTAAGTTAATTTGTGGACTCTTGATCTAAACAATTAGATATCAGTCATCTGGTGTTCATTAAAGAAGAGATTACCTGGTCAACAAGATGGGTCCTCAGGTAAAGACTCATGCCACCCTGCCTGACTCTGTGTCTTTTTTCACTGAGCCCACATTAGAGAAGCAGAGAATCAAGGTCTGTTGGCTGTCTTCTGACCTCTGCATGCTTGCTGTGACACACATGTAACCCCCTACTTTCCCAATACACAAATAATGCTTAAAATGGAAAGTTCACCATCTCAAAAGAGAGTACCATTGCTTATTTCCCACTTTTCTATGTCTAATAACATGAGACTAAAGAAAGCCTACCTCCACCCTTACTTCCTTCCTTAATTTCACTAAGGAAATGTCAAATTGTTCTACTACTGCTCCATGATCACTTTTCCAAGACTAGATGACAAATGCACACACCAAAACACACACCACACTCTCTCTCTCTCTCTCTCTCTCTCTCTCTCTAACACACACACACACACACACACACACCACCAACACCACCACACCACACACACACCATCAACACCACCACACCACACACACACCACCACCACACCACACACACTGATGGGGTGATGTTATGCATCCTAAATGTTAATTAATCTTCCAGAAGCCTCCTTGCTGTACACCAATTGAAGCTATGTTAACTTTCCTGTTAACCACTATCTCTGATTGGTTAAATAAATCTCAGGCTGAGGCCTGAGATTGGGCAAAGTCAGAGGTAGGCGGGACTAAGGTTCTTGGACTTCTGAAGAAGAGAAGTTTATCAATAGAAGAAGCCTTCAGTGGTAGAAGAACAAGAAGCAGCCTCCAGAAGGAGAAAAAGCAGCTGGAGCAGGAAGGAGGACACATGCCATAGGTTAGAGAAAAGAACGTCATTCCACGTGACCTGGAACATTGGCATACAAGGGGAATAACAGCCCAGGGGGCATATGTATATATGGAGTCATATTTGGGGAATAGAATTAAGAGCTTGTTTCGGTGGGCTAATATTGTACACACACACAGAGACACACACACAGACACACATACACACACATACACACACACACACAGAGTAGGTATACTACACTGAATTGTCATCAACCACTTTATGTTTCTCATTTTAAAAAAATCTATTGTTGTGATGCAATCAATTTTATCAGCACTTTTTTTTTTTCAATAGGTTCTGAGAGTTTCCTCAGTAGGAATTCCAATTCTTTCCTCTCCTCAAATCTTTTGTGTTCAGCATAGTAGATGAATGATATCTAGGTTGCCTTTAAGTTGGTGTTATGTAAACATCCTCTTTCCTCTGCCATTGATGATACTATTTATAGTGGTTGTTTTCTGACTTAGAAAAGCATTCTTTAGAGGGTAAGATTTCCACAATGCACCTATGAGTACTTTTTCTTTTGGATTTTAAATCATAGTGAACATCTGAAATTGGTGGGTTCAGGTCTTCATTAGTTCCAAAAACTGTTCTTTATTTATTTTTTACTTTCCTCTTTGAAGTCCCTTTGTTCTGCAGCTACCATTTCTGACATTTTTGCTGGCATTTTTGAGTGGGTACTGATCTTGCAAAGTTCTCATACTCAATCTTCCATTTTCCTAAGTTTCTTTCCATTAGCTTCATTTTCTCCTCAAATAGATACATTGAATGCAATAGACTCAAGTCTTCTTAGAAGGGTGCTAACTTTATTCTATAATTCACCCATTGCCTTCTGCTCCAATGAAAACACCTCATTGAGTTCAAGTTTTGATGTTTTTTCCTGGGGCTCTCAAGCTTAATGGATTCCCACATATTGTTTAGTATCACCCTTTTTTGACCAACTGGAATTCTTATGTACTTGCTAGTGTACTTCAGCAGGACCTAGATAGAGTGAAGAACAAAGGCCTATCTGCCCCTCTGGGCTTCAAGATGAAGCAGGCAGGATTTTACTTTTCAATTTTCTCATTACCCTGTGTTCTTTTATCCCAAGGAAGGAAATTCTGGCGAACTTCTCAGAATTTATTCTACTTGCCTTTGGAGATTTAGAACATTAAAACTGATGTGATTATTATTACCACACTCTTAGAGGACAACATAACTTTATGTGAAATTTTTCCCCAAATGTTTCTGTTTTGAAATCTTTGAGTAGGCTCTGATGCTGTTCTCCTTGTATTTACTCAGATTATAAAGTCAAAATACCCATATAATTCTCTGTGCTCAGGACCTAAGAAGCCAAAACCAAAGGCATTCATTTGCTTGCTTTGGGAGAAATGGAAAGGTTGGAATTGGGAGAAATGTGTGGGACCATCATGCCACAGTCCCCTGGAAGACACTATACTGGCAATATAAACAAACAAATAAATAAACAGAACATTATAGCTAATTGACATCTACAGAATGTGACCATGAATGACAAGGATGGGTATAAGATTATAAGCCAGTTCATCACCCGAAAGTCTAACAAAACTATACAAACTACTTAAAAATTCCTGACAAATGTATTTCTAAGTTCTTCATTTTTTTTTATTCTTTCCAAATAAAGGCGCATTTTCATCAGTGATAGAGGGTAGGGTTTCTTGGCTCAAACAAGAAAAATAAGAAGTGTGTGTGTGTGTGTGTGTGTGTGTGTGTGTGTGTATGTGTGTGTGTATGTGTGTGTATGTGAATCCTATATGACATTTCAAGAACGTCTCATTATTTATTCATTTATTTAGTAAATATTTATTGAACACCTGTTCTGTCCCAGACCTTTGCAAGCATTAGAATAATATTTGCTTTGACTGAGTGAGTTGTGGGTATTTGTCCATTTTCAGTTGGATGACCTACTTCTCATTCTTTACTCTCCCTCTTCTTAAAGATAATCCAGTTTTCTCTTGGGAAACTGCTGTTCCAGTTTGGTGCAGCCATGATGATAATGACAAGCATTTGTGTCCTGTTCACCTAAAAAAGAGTTTGAAATATTCTGATTCCCTTTGATTTGCATTTTAGAACCTGGCCTACAAATTCAACTACTTGGAAAACCAGGCATAGAAAATAACAACTGCCCTGGTGCTGCTTCAAGGAATACTGATTTGGTTGATCTACGGTGGGATCCTTATACTGGGTTTTTATAAAACCCCTTGCAGGTGATTCTGACATGTAGCTAAAATCAGTGTGGGGTAGGAGACCATGACCTCTGCTTAGCCAGGTAGATTCTCAACCACAGCCTTGAACATTATAATGAATAAAATAACTAGAACTCACTATCTCTAAAACAAGACCATGGGCATCCTTCACTTTATATTATCTCTTCATCTGCCATTCCAATCTTTTGGGCTCCCTATCCTCTCTCAGCAAACACCCTTTCTACTGGGTAAGCTTGCAGTCATTTCTATTGCTTACAGATACCACATGTCAATGAAAAGAATCCATGAGCTTGTCACTAATTTATAAAGCTGTTTGGGACTCTTGGTCTGCTGTACTCAGTGTCATGTAGTATGCCACACTTTGTCCTATATTATATCCATACATCTTCACTTGCAAGTGTTTATTGCAGTGAGTCAATGGTCTGGTTTGAGATCTCTGGGTTCTGCTACACTATCAATACTGGATCCCCATTGGGACCTCTCCCAGGTATCCTGTTGTTGCCTTGTGTCATGGAGATGGAAGCCCTGAAGCTTTGGATCAGCACAACTGGCCCTTTCATGTGTCCCAACCATTTATAGATAATAGAGATTTTGGGGTTGGCCAACTCAGAGCCCTGGAACTTGGCCTGGGTGGTAGCTGATCTGGTTAGCTTGCCAGCTGTCCCTTACTCGCACAACCAGGGCAAGTTCTCCAGCACTGCTCTGGCTCGGCCACCCAATGCTCCCATCAGCAGGAGACGGGGTCAGTTCTCCTGCTTCACATCCTCAGGGCCAGCTTATCAGTACCCAGTGCCTCCAGAGACAGCGCCACTGTGCTATCCAGATGAGGAACGTGACATAATTTCTTAAGTGCTGTAGCCTCCAAGGGGTTGGCCAGCTATTCCACTCTCACAGCCTTGGGGTTGGATCACCCATACCTCAACCATCAAGACCATCTCCACTGTGTTGTGCAGGGTCCGTTCTCCTGAGTGCTACAGCCAGTGAAGGACAAGGGTGACTCTCCAGCTTTCATTCCCTCAGAACCAATTCTCCCATCTACCTCAAGTGCTGAGGAAGAGAGAGGAGGGCATCACCCCCTCACCCACACTACCTCACAGTAGATGAGTGGTGGGGCCAGCTTCCCATGCTCTCACCTTCAGTGCAGGTTCACCTGTGCCCCCACCACCAGGATCAGCTCTGCTGTGCTGTCCAGGCAAGGGACAGGACCAGTTCTCCAGAGTGCTCCAGCTAGTGAGGGGTAGGGCTACCTCTCCTCTGCTCATGACCCTGTGGGGTTTTCCCAACTTTTGGAGTCAGCTCTCCTGTATTCAGGCACTGGGGCTGGCTCTTTCACATTCCCACTACCAGGGCCAGCTCCACTCTGCTGCCTGGGAGAGGTATAGGGCCCGCTCTCCTAAGTGATGCCAGCTGTGAGAGATGGTGCCAATTCTCCAAAGCATAGAAGACAGTGAGGGGCAGGGTCAGTTCTGCATGGCTCCTGGTCATCCATATGGTCCCCAGAAGCTCCTTTCACCAGGGACATCCCCATATTCTCTAATGGTAGTATAAACTATGAACTTTGACACTGATCCCTGCTGCTGTATAGCCACAGACCCAGACATGGCCCTCAGCAGCAACTTGGGCTGGGACCTGACCATGGCCCCAGGTTGTGGGACTGGACACTCATTGTTGCAGAATATTGATTACATTGTGAACCCCAATACTGTGAACTGGAAAAACCTGTTTCTAATTGTGATACGGCACAGTCGTTGATCCTAGAGATTTATGTTTACTGTAAACAAGTACTTGTGTTATAGCTCAGCCCTAGCACACTTCTTTAGCCCAAGAGCTAAATAAAGTCAACCATAAGTCAAGAGGTAGAGCAAGCAACCAGCAGATAGGAATGAACATAAGTTTACAGAAAGGAGGAACATTAAGAAGGAGGATATTTAAGATAGACGCAAGAAAAAAGAGAGAGGGCTTTTCCCTTCTGGAATGTCAGTGGAGTAGGAAGGTCAGCTGGGTGCTTTCTCTGTCTCTCTGAGCAAGCAGATTTTCACCACATCATCTGGCTCCTGAGTCTTCATTGGTGAAATCAAACAATTGGAATTTCTGTTTTTGTTTTAAATAATGACTACTCCTCTCCACCCTCAAGTCTCCAGTTCCATCTCTTTTCGTAATGTTCAAGCTGCTTGAACTGCTCATTCTCTCATGTCTACCACATATTTTCACATTGTGGTGACTCCTGCTGCAAGCTGGCCACTCAGCTGGTGGTTTGATGGGTGACATCTACAGTCCACACTGCATGGTATGGCGGGATGCAGGTGTCTACAGTCCACTCATTCTGTGTGGTGGTAAGTGGGGCACTATGTGTCCGTGGCCCACCTGTGCCCTGGGGAAGAGGGCAGGTTTGTGTGGGTCTTCCCCCTCTCACTCTGCACTGCCTGGATTTGATGTGATTTGAATTTTGTGTCCTAAGCATAAAACAGCTTTGTCTACCCGAGCCAGGCTTCAAGCTAGGATGAACAAAGGACTGCCAACTGCTCTGCCCCTGACTGACATAAGAACACCACCACCAATAAGGTGTCTCTTTGCTATTGCCACGTATGTCTGAATTTTTTTAGGAAATGAAGAGACAACTGAAAAAATGCTGCAGAGTTGTATGGGCAAATCTGAAAGCAGATAACCAAGCAGGAAAAAAAAAAAAAAAAAAAGAAAAAACAAACAAACAACTGGGAAATGTATAATGCTAGATTAGGAGAATGCAAGCTTCTGCACAGAGAAGAAACATCTGAAATCTCTGTTTCCATGACACATTTGCATAGAAAGCACGCTGAAAATAGAATAAAAATAACACAGGATACTGAATGTTCCTGTGTGCCTTTTATTATCTCTTTGTTTTAGGGCAGGCTCCATAGAAGCAGTAGGTTTATTCAAGACACACACCCCTAGGACAGACAGACTTATAATGGAATGAGAAAGAGCAAAAATTAATAGGGCTGTGATCCCAACTGGGGTCTACCCTCAGCTTGAATCCACCAGAAAGCTATGGAGTGTGGAGCTATCACAAAGCAGAGGCAAGTGGGTCGAGACTTAACTACACCCTCATATCATTATTATCATTTCAATCTCTTAGGTATTTCCAAGAGAACAGACAAATTCTCTGGATAATGGGCCAACCATAGGTTCTTAGCAATTGTGTCTTGTTGTAGCTGGGAGGTGCATATACCTGCCATCGAGGGTGGAGTGACAGCAACTTCTACACCTGTACAAATGTGACTGTACCCTTTCAGTATTTCCGCCCTTGAAATGTAACAAATGTATCCACAGGGAGCAGACCACTACCACTGAAGTATCCTGTCCACCAAGAAACCCGTCCACCTTCTTTCCCTCTGCAGTTCTCCAAACCTGTTGCCTTGATGCACTGGCTCCT
The DNA here is from genome assembly GCA_907164525.1 of Lophiomys imhausi. Classification (NCBI taxonomy): domain Eukaryota; kingdom Metazoa; phylum Chordata; class Mammalia; order Rodentia; family Muridae; genus Lophiomys; species Lophiomys imhausi. The sequence continues at coordinate 804,985 of CAJQZJ010032828.1, forward strand.
GAGAAATCATGCTTTTTTAAACTTTGGTTCCAATAAAAATGAAGTCGTGGGAGACTGCCCATGTTCTAGTGAATGGATCAACACCCAGGCACAGACAGGGAGCAGCACAAAGTGGACTCAATGGAATTTTTGAAAAGAGAACACGAAATTGGGAGAAGAAATTGAAAGAGGAATTGGAAGGGACGGGGGTGGCTTCGGTTAGGATGCATTTGATGCATGTAGGCAATTGTCAAAAAAAATTCAGGCTTGTAATGAAGTAAATGCTACCTTGAATGCTTTGGTATATTTCTGATTAACAGAATGTACTTAATCATTACCTGAAAGTGGGAATTATGGGCTTTAATTCTGTCTCCAACTTTGGTGAAGTGGTTTGTCCACTCTGGGGTTCACCATCTTTATTTTAAAAGGTACATGGTCAGAGTCTGTGCTATTTTTGGACTCTGCGAACTTGGGATTTGAGTTATTTTATGCAGGGAGAAGGCAGAGAGATTTTTTTTTGTTTGTTTGTTTATGAGGAACATGTATTAATCTTACCACTTTAATACTAAACAAGAGAAAGAAATGTTAACCACCCTCTACCCCACCCTGGTAAAATTGGCATGACTTTGTTTGGATCCAGGGTCTGTGATATGACATATTGGACGTGTCAATGACATGTGATTTATTGTGCTCCATAACATTTGGGAACAGATATTTGGTATTTCATCCAAAGGAAGCAATTTTCAGGAACCTTTTAGAAGGTGGCTGGAGCATCAGTAATCGGTGCCATTTCTTTATGCCAACATTTCCTTAAAGCTGCACAATCTTTCATTTTAATCATCTCTCTCAGCAGGCTCCTTCCAGGGCTCAGGAGCCGGGCACCCACCCCTCAGAAATGAGGTTCTATTTTTAACATTCACCAGCCAACAAACTCCCTATTAATCGTGTGAAATCTGCTCAGATGGCTGCTCTTCTGGGTTTTTGTGTCCCACACTCCCCTCTCTACTCCCCATCTGCAGAGCCCTCCCCTGAAGATATTTTTAGTCCTAGCAGCTACATCTTTGAGAATTACTAGGCGGATGCTATACTTTGCCTCTAAATAAACATTTTAGAGCTAGAAGTTTTCATTCCTGATATTTTCAAAAAACATTAAGCACACTGTTTCTTAAAACAAGTTAGTATTAAGTAAGCAGCAGTCTGGACTTGTAGCTCTTCATCTTCCTGGGAATTCCTTTCTTACCAGGAGTAAACACTGCATTATTCAGCTCCATTATAGAGTATTTATTTAGAAGACTAAATACTAGTCTTCTCAAGGTGGTTTTGAGAATCATCTTCGCAATAGGAAAGTCCAACCTTTCTCACTGCAAATGTTTCCTCTAAGTTTTCACAACAAAGTGCTAGGACCCAACACTTACACTTTAGGGTCAGCAAGTATATCTCTGAAGCTGTAAGCATCAAATATTTTCAACGCACCTGGAGGATTCCAAGAAAAAGTATATACAATAAGAGTTTGGCTTATTTAGCACAAATTGCAGTGTTTAATCACCCCCTCTCCATAAACCATATTGCCTAATATGCTATTGGCTGCTGTGATTTGTGGGCTGTAGTTCTTAATAGGTTATTTGTGCATATAGGAACAATAAATTTCTAAGAACAGGACAAAATGTGTAGTCTCCTTCCAATACTGTTTCCTAGATCTTCTTGATAGTTAGTTTATATATTTATAATATATATTATATACCTATACCATGTATGTATATATATTTAAACAAAATATCTACAGTATACATATACTCACACGAAACCTTGACACCCCACACACATACACATAAAAAACAATCCTTTAGCTTTCTCACAAGTAGTTTTGTAAATCTGTAATGGTTTGAACGAGAATGGCACCCATAGGCTTATATATTTGAGTGCCTGTTACTCAATTGGTGGAACTGCTTGAGAAGAATTAGGAGATACAGAAGAGGTGTGTCACTGTGGGTCAGGCTTTGATGTTTCAAAAGACTCATACAATTCCCTGTGCTCTCTCAAGCCTTATGGTTGTGGGTCAAGATGTGAGCTCACGGCTGTTGCCTCAGTCTGCTATCATGGACTCTAACCCTTCAAAACTTTCAACCAAATTAAACGCTTTCTTTCATAAGTTGCTTTGGTCATGGAATTTTATCACAGCTGTAGAAAAGTAGCAAGAGCAGAAGTTCATTCCAGAGATCAGCGTCTGCTCTGGCAGGCCTGCCCTTGCTGGTTTTTGGCAGAATGTGAAATAAATACTCTGGTAATTTGGACTAGGAAAGCTGATGAATGCTATAAGCAAGGCTTAAGAGACCATCCTACTAAGAGCTGGGAAGGAAGTGCTCAGAGAAAAATGAACTGTGGGGATCCAGCTCAAGAGGATTCAGAAGGGAAGCATATTAACAACTGGGCAAGAAACCTTAATTGTGATATTTTGGTAAAGAATGTGACCACATTTTGTCCTTGTCCAAAGAATTTTCTTGAGTCTAAATTGAAAGATAATGGACTCATTTCTTTTATGGAGGAGAATAAATGATACCTTAATGATGATATTTGCATTGTTGGTAATCACTCTCATGCAAGTCTACAGTGAAAAACAGTAGGAAGGGAAAAAGAAATACAAAATATATAGTTTACAGGAAAAAGGGGATCAATATATTTCATGGTAGAGTCAAGGATTGTGCTAAAGAGATTGGATTAAAGAGTGACTTGATCTGAAACGAAATTCAGGGTAAGATCATACCAAGGGAAGTCTCCAACTTATGGAAAGAAAAAGCTTAAGAAATATTTTTGTTTCTAAAAAGGAACAAGAAAGCAAAGCTGCGGCAAATCTGATTCAAGGATGTCAGTGTTCACCCCAATTTGTTAGTCAAACTTAGCAGTGTAGTTCATGTGGTTCTCATTTGAAGTCATGAAGGATACAATAGTACATGGGCTATGAAATCTTCCTCTGGTTATGGAGAACCACTGAGACTAAGCAAGGGGCAGGGGAGTCCCTGCAAGAAGACCTTTAGAAGTCATTGTGTGAAGCTGTGAAAGTGAAGCCTCCATTTCATGGGAGAATCCCATGCTAGAAGTATCAGAGCTATGGGGTGGTTGAAAAGGAGAGTGGGACATAGAGAAGAGTGTTAAAATCAACAAAGTTATAACAGAAGAGATATCAAAAGCCATTTGACACCAGACATAGAGGATTTGGATTGTCCTGTTGGGTTTCACTCTTGCTTTGGTCTAGTATTTCCTTCCTGTACCTCCATTCCTCCCCTTTGGGAATGGCAAAGTACATTCTGTGCCATTGCTTGTTGAAAGTGTGTGATTTGCTTTTCAGTTTTTTTTAGGTTACAATATTACAATGAAAGATTGCTGTGAGTCTCAAAAGAATACTCTGGATGTTTAAACTGTGTTAAGACTGAAAGACTATGAGGACTTTTGAAGTTGTACTAATGCATTATTTTCATTATGATATGGCCATAGATCTGTGGATGTCAGAGAGTGGAATGTGGTAGCTTGAATGAGCTTGAACCCCGTGGGTTCATATATTTGAATATTTAGTTCCCAGATTTCTAGACCAAAACAGAAAATTGTTTGGGCTGGATTAGGATGCTTGGAGGTGTGGCACTGTGGGCAGGCTTTGAGGTTTCAAAAGACTCTTTAATTCCCAGTATTCTTTCTGTTTTGTGGTTGTGGATAAAGATGTGAGCTCTTAATTCTTCCTTTGATAAACCATCATGGACTCTAACTGCCTAAAACTGTAAGCCAAACCAAACACTTTCTTTTATTTTTATTTATTTATTTTTTGGTTTTGTTTTTTTATTAATTTATTCTTTCAAGTTACATCTCGATCAAAGTCCCTTTCCTCCTCCCCTCCATACTAGTAACATTTTAAGCCAGAACTAGGGACTAGGGGGAAAGATTCTCTCTCTCTCTCTCTCTCTCTCTCTCTCTCTCTCTCTCTCCTTTCTCCTACATACTCTTTCCAACTAATGCAGAATGATCTCCCAAGGGAAGGAGCTAGCGAATTTTATTATTTTTCCTCTTTATTTTTTATTTCCTCAAGTTACATCTCAATTGCAATCCCTCCATACTCCCCCTCCAGTCCCATCCTCCCACCCTCTTCCCCCTCAACCCACCCATCCCCTTCATTTTTTTTAAGTTTAAGGTATATCTTCCCCCCCCCAACAGCTCCCCCTTTCAATCCAACAAATGGCTCTTTCTCTTATAATAATAAATACAATACAAAACAACAGAGGTAATTAGGCCACAGTTATGAGAGTTATATGGCTTAGCATACATTCCCAAAGTCCAGTCCATATGTATTTGGTACCTGACTTTAATGTTCTACTATCTAACCATCTCCATGAGTTTAAAGTTCTATATCTAACTCAGTTTTCATACTAACTTGCATCACAATTTTAAAAACATCTTCTTAGATCCAGAACACCCTCTTGATTACTAAACAACTCAAAATTTAACTATGAGACTCTAGCTATCTATTCTTCAACCACCTCAGAAATATGAGAGAGATAAATATATCTGATTATATAGGAAGTGCAGGGCCTGCAGCTTCCAAAACTAAGAAATGACACACCAGTGGCTGCCTGGACAGTTCCCATTTTCTCTCCGTACATTACAGCCTCGATCTTCAGTCATTTGGCCCCGTTTCTCTGACAGACATTGATTGTAGAGCAGGAATTATGAAGGACTTGCCTACCCTGTCTTGGCAGAGCTAGGTTGTCGACTTACCTGCTTCCAAGTTTTGTCCTTTTTGGACAGCATTCTGTCTACAGTTGGAGCAAGGGATTTTTCCTGCCAAGAGATAGGCTTGCCACTAATTCAATCATCTCCCACTGGAGATTCTTCAATGCTCATCTTCTACTTGGAGTAGAATAGGGGGTGCTGTCAGGAGTTGACATGTCTCGACATCAAAAAATCAAAAGTTAAGAGAACATCTTTGAATGCCATATTCTGCAGATCTCTTTAGGTTTTTGAAGAGACCCTATCTATCTCTTATATTAGGATAAGCAAATGTTGCTTGTTTCTTAGCAACTTGATTTCTGAAATAGCTTAGAAAATAACTATAGTAGACTGTCATAGTACCTAACAAAATGACAGGCTTGCATGACTATTAGTTTGCATTTCTTAATATTGAACATCTATGCCCCAAATACAAAAGCACCTACATTTTAAAAGAAACGATCCCAACACTTTAGTAGTGGGAGATTTCAACACTCCACTCACAACAATGGACAGATCATCAAGACAGAAGCCAAACAGAGAAATAATGAATCTAACAGAGATCATGAACCAAATGGACCTAACAGATATCTACAGAATGTTTCACCCAAACACAAAAGAATACACCTTCTTCTCAGCACTGCATGGAACCTTCTCCAAAATCGACCATATAGTTGGACACAAAGATAGCCTCAACAGATACAAGAAAATTGAAATAACCCCTTGTATTTTATCAGACCACCATGGAATAAAGCTGGACTTCAACAGCAAAAGAATCAACAGAAAGGCTACACGCACATGGAAACTGAACAATTCTTTACTAGATGACTACTGGGTCAGGGAAGAAATACAGAAGGAAATCAAAGACTTCTTAAAATTCAACGAAAATGAAGACACAACATACCCAAACCTATGGGACACAATGAAAGCTGTGCTACGAGGAAAATTCATAGCACTAAGTGCCTTCAAAAAGAAAATTGTGACAGTTCATATTATCACTTTCTTTTATAAGTTTACTAGTCATGATATTTTATCACAGCAAAGTAACTTTAGAAAAACAACCAAGACAGTTAGTATCCTTATGTCTATTTTTCATTAAGTACAATTGAAGGATGTTTTTGTAGCCAATCCTCAGGTCTGTCTTCTTCATAAATAGTTTGCTTATATTCCTTTATCAGAATGAATCAGAATCTATACTATTAGTGATGATAATATATTTTTAATTAGTAAGAAAAACTAAGGGAGAGTGAGGGGTTATGGATTTTATAGACTTTCTGGAAAGTTACTCTTTGGTTAGTTGATGCCTTTTGCTTATATGTTCATTAGAAATCTCTTTCTGTTTTTTGGAAAGAAGTTTCTTTTTTCTCTGGTCTTCATTGCCCTTTCTTCTCTCTCTCTCTCTCTTTTTATTTGTCCTTCTAAATTACATAGATTTAGCAAATCTATGTAATTTCTGTTAATATTGGTCTAAAAACTCTAAACACCCTCAAAAGGTAAGTGCTCCACAAATAAGTAAATGATAAAACCATGAAATTTAGGTAATGAGTGTTTGGTCTCTTCTTTACCTTTTCTGGGGAATCTCCTTGTGACCAGTACAAAGTCTTGCAATTGTTCTAGTTCAGAGCCACCAATCTGTTTTCTGGGCACTGTTCTGTGCAGCACAATAGAGACGGGCCACCTGCAGCATGGAGGGCTTGATATTTGTCAAACAATGAGCAGCAAGGGGTGATGGAGTGGGGCTCCTGCACGAGCTTGGTACATGTGCAGCCTGGCTCACAGGAAACACCAGGACTTTAGAACTCTGGGCATCCATGCTGACTGCATCTTCAATCCTTTTTCTCTCGATGCATCTTATAGCTCTGGAGTCTTTTGTGCATTGCCTGCATTGGCACACTTTGGGGAAGAGCATTCTCCACATGTTGGCAGATGGCTGGCACATCTGTTTTCCTGGATATTGATTCAAAAAATTAATAATTACATTGGTTCTCTTACTCAAGATATCTGAGAGATTTTGTATTTTAACTAAAGAACACACACACACGCACACGCGCACACATGCACACATACATACACACATAGACACATGCACACAGGCACACATGCATACACATACACACACACATACACACACATGACAGAGTGAACTATCAATGTTCTGTTAATTTTAGAATTTATATTAACTGACAATATTATAAGACTTTTTGAGTATTTTTCCTAGTTTAAATAGTAATGGTATAGATTGAATTGTCAAAATAGAACCTGAAGTGGGGAATTTGTACAGATGAAAATCTGTGTGGGACTGAAACAAGCAAAAGTGGGGACCGGGTGTGGTGGTGCACACCTTTAATCCCAGTACTCAGTACTCGGGAGGCAGAGGCAGGCGGATCTCTGTGAGTTCAAGCCCAGCCTGGTCTACAAAGTGAGTCCAGGACAGTCAAGAATACACAGGGAAACCCTGTCTTGAAAAATCTAAAAAAATAAATAAATTAATTAAAAGTGGGTAAGATAGGAAGCCAGGAAGACTGGTTTTGGTCTAATGCCACTAGAAAGTCCTGGAACATATGGTTGTCACTGGGGTCCCAGGAATTTTTTTCTTACCTTCAGATTGTGGTTCCGATATTGGGGAAATGAGAAAACTTCCAGACATTTCCAGAGAGATTTTTTTGGAAGCAATTCTACCAAGAAGCTGACAACTGTTTGAAGCAGACACTGAAGTAGAAGCACTTCATTGGCACCAAGGGTACACTAGTTGGTCACTGGGTCTGGCTATACACATGCAATTTTAGAGTTTTCTTTATACAAATTATGTTGTCTATGAACAGAGCTAAGTTTACTTTTCCATGTGTAATTTGAATGATTTGCATTTCTTTTGGTTGCCAGCCACTGTGGCTCCAGCTTCTAGTACTGTATAGAACTGAAGTCATCTGAATGGAACATTTATTTTTATAAATGCTTCAGTTTATCACTATTGATTATTGGTTATGATAGGAGTTCAAATTCATATATGATTGTGATTCATTAAGATTGTTTCCTTATAGTCCTTGTTTTTTTTTTTTTGCCTTATTATGAAAAGGTATCGTATTGTTTTCAAACATGTCTGAACTCATTTATTTGTTACTTTAGGGTGGAATGCTGCATTGTTCAATTTCTACATGCGGAAGCATCATTGTATTCCAAGAACAAATTGACCCCACTTGATCCTAGTGTAAATGATCCTTTTGGTATACTACTGTTTGGATTTTCTTAAGAAATTTTGCGTCATTATTCACACAATTATTAGCCTAAGTTTTTCTTTCTTATTTTATCATTGATTTTGATATTGGCATAATGCTCTTCTCATAAAGTCAGTTTGGAAAAGTTAATTTCTTTTCAATGTTTTGGAAGAATTTCAAAAGAATTTGTTTTTATTTTTCTTTGGTAGAATTCTCCAGTGAAGACATCTGTTTTGCAGCTTTCCTTTGCTTAGATGTTTTTAGTCAGCTGTTCAATAATTTTCCAGCTATGGGTGTGTTCAATTAATTTCTTATAGATCTATAATTCAGTACTGGTGTGTTTTATGTTTCTATGACATTGGTCAGTTTGACACTGTTCCATGAATGTTTACTGATTTTTCTTTTTGTTTCAAGTCTACTATTATCTACATCTGATGAATTTCTAAATGCTGTCAATACACTTTCCAAATTGAGAATCTGGCTGTTTTTTGATGTGGTGGTTTGAATGAAAATGACCCCCATAATATCATATGTCTGAATACTTGGTCCTCAGTTTTTGGAACTATTTTGGAGAATAATTAGATGTGGCATTTTTGGAGGAGGTGCGTCACTGAAGGTGGGCTTAGAGGTATCAAAATCCTCTGCTAGTCCAAATTTTTATTTCTCTGCTTACATCTGTGGATCAGATGTAATCTCTAGGCTACTGGTCAAGTGTCATGCTAGTTTGCTGCCATCATGATGGTCAAGGACTCACCCCCCAAACAAGCCACCAGTTAAGTGCTTTATTCTATAAGCTGCCTTAGTCATGATGTCTCTTCACAGTAAAGAACAGTAACTAAGACACTTCAAAATTCTAGTTGTTTCTTGGTACTCTCACTTGCTCTTGTGCTTTTGCTGACAGGCTGTTTAGGTTTCTGTGCTCTCTCTTAATATATTGAGCTTCCTTAAGGTGATTGTTACTTGTAAAATAAATTAATACATATTTGTTTCTTCATGATCAGTTTTGGGATACTCATTTTATTCTTCGGATTGGGCCATGATCTCAACTTTCCTCATATCTTTATTGATTTTTAGTGGTGACTGTGCATTTGGGAAAATATCTCACTTTTACAGTGTTCATGAATTCTTTACAGAAGAGAAGAATTTCCCTAACCTATCCAGTTAGAGACTCTTACAGCCTTTGAAATCTTTGAGACAGTATGTTTTCTGTGGGTCTGGGAAATAATTTGTCAGACAGAGTGGTGCACTGGTTTCTTTTCATGCTCTCTCTCTCTCTCTCTCTCTCTCTCTCTCTCTCTCTCTCTCTCCTGACTGATACTCTCATAATGCAGTATTTCTGGGCCTGCAGCAAGTTGCTGAGCTCATTTGTTCTTACCAGCTTCTAGGACACAGTGTTCCTGTTACACCAGCACCCTTAGTCAGACAGACAGAAAGTGGTCCCCTAGGCAGCTTCCCAGAAGTTTGAGTATCAGCCACATGGCTTACTTGCAAAAGAAGCCAACTAGCCAGCATTTCCTCAGACTACAGTACTAAAGTACAGTCTTCTCAGTACCACAACTGAACTCTTCTCACCAGCTCCCAGGCATCCGCACTCATCTCTCTGCTACATGGGCTCTTAAAGGGATGAGACAAAGCCAGTCTCTCGGGCAGCCCTCCAAAGGCCAGAATGTTGATCCATGCTCCACTCTTCTCTCCCTGGTGGAGAAGCCAAGAGCTGCATTTTATTCCCCACTGTTCTGTTTGATGGAAGAACTGTCACGAATGAAATGGGAAGATTATTCCCCACCCATTTCAATGGCTCTGTTCTTAATTCTGAACATGCATGGGATACTGAAAGTGCTTCGTAGAGTTCTCATAATGATTTTTATTGTTTGGATAGTGTGCTTTTGGGGAATAAGGTCTTAGGTTTCCTTTTTGGCTGTTTTCTGTGAGGGTACCATTTAACAAAAGAATAGATCTGTTAAAGAGAGGAAAGGGAAAGGTAGCTGTAGGTTATAAGGACAAGGGGAAATATTCAGCAAATGCAAATAGTGGGCATTTTGTACTGTTGAGAATAAATCACTGCAGACTAATAATCCAGTTATATATACAAGAGATGTGACTGTTAAGCCTCTATGTCCATTAGGAACATATGGCAAGCCTGTAGAAACACAGGTTGGTGCACAGAAGCCGGCACTTCTGGTTCAGAAGTTGGTAGAGTAGGATTTTTAACAGGCTTCCAGGTGATCATAATGCTGCTGACCACATAGTCATACTTCTGCTCTAGAGACTGAAAGACTGATTTCCCAATGAAGAAGAAAGAAAATTCGATACATGGACTATGAACTTTGGGCTTTTCCCTGATTTTCCTTTCTTCAGAACATTAAGGGATAAGGCAGTCCAGGAGTTTCTGCTGTTGTTTTTCCAGACTCCATGTCTATCAAGGAATGGCTTGAAATGGCTCTGTTGCCCAGGCTTGACTTGGACTGACATTCCTCTCGACTCACCTTCCAGAGTGACTGGACCTACCAATTAGATCAATCACTTGACAAGGGTGTTATGTTTCATAGTAGAAATTTTTAGTTTTGGACTGAATGAGAGCACTAATTTCAAACACCTCCTCTATCCTGTGTGAAACCATCTGCATTACTGTCAGATTCTTCCCATGTTAGATGCTGGACCTGAACTCACTGGAGTGTTTTACAGAGCAGCTCAGGATATTACTGTGCTCACATGTTCCCTATTTGCCCATGCCAGTTGCCTTCTGTTCACAACTTTTCAGGTGCTTGTAAGGTCCTAATTTTCTCCTCAGGCGGCCGTTTAGAGCAGGTATAGAAATTTCTCTGACAGGTTGAGTGAGACTTGAGAGGAACTCAGAGGACACGGGCCTTATCAAGCTGTCAACAGAATTGTAACATCAGCTACATTTTAATTTTGGCGGCAATTCACACAACAGGGATACTGTGCCCTTGGTAAGCCCACTTGTGTGCTAGAAGTTTTGAAACCATGGTAATAGCCCAGGGGTTTTGACAGAATCTGAGCATTGGATACATGATTCACCATAGAAGGATTGTGTTAGCTGAAAAAAATAAAAATAAAAATAGACACAGCAAACCTGTGATGTGTAAAGAAGAACGTCAACATTTTTCACACTTCAAAACTTATCTCATCAAAGGAAAGTTTTTTCTTCTTTAGAAAAATAAGCAACTTCTGGATAAAAAAAAAAAAAAAAAAAAAAAAAACTCCCTCTGTAGAAGTTGCAACTATTGAGGCACCTGTCTTTTCTTGTCAGGTCTGCTTGAGTTAAGTTCCCAGTGTGGGAAAGTCAGCTTCAAGCTCTTTCAGTGTTTGAGAGTATAGGATGTACTGAATACTCAAGCACAGTTAACTGAAGTGGAAATGAAAGGGATCATTCTGAAGACTGTTCCTCTCTTCCTCTCCTGGTCCTTTGATGTGAAGAAAAGAATCTCAGCTTCCAGGGTGGTGATAATGGAATTTCTTTTCCAGTCAGACTCTTCATGTATAATCAAACCATATCTTAATCCTTCTGACTTCCTTCAGGCTCCCTGATGCTGACCCTATAACCACAGGACCTGAACTAAGTAGACAATACTGTAGATAGAAAGCAAGCCAAATGTTTCTAATAATAATAATAATATTAATAACCAATGTGGGTGTTGGTAGTGGGCAAAAACTATAAAGTCCCATTTTATAACTCCTCTCATTACTCCAGCAGTTCTCTAGGAAATCTCTTTTGATTTCTTTTCATGAGATAATGTGTATATAATAATAATGATGACAGTGATAAACTGTTAAGACAACCTGTAATGCTATAACTATATGCATTAAATATAACATGCCTATATTGTAAACTGATTTTAATACTGTTTTATATCATGTTGGCCATGCTATATATCAATTATAAAGTATGTTTGAGTAGATAAAATAATATCTAATGAAAGAGCTAAAAGTACACTTAAAATCAGTTTCAAAACAATGCATTTACCAATGAAGACCTGGAAATAAATGAGTTTGTTATTAGTGACATCTGACAAGTTATCCCCTAAATACTCATAGCATAATGAGATAGAAAGCAGTGTGCATGGAAAAATAAGAGATTCAAGGATTGTAAAACCAAATTTAATTCCCTCTATAAATATTAGCATCAGTCAAAACTTTTAATGTTAAAACTATTAGAGAGTGGAGAGGATCAATTAAAAAGTCATAAAACTGTTTTTGGAAACTATAAACCCTAATATAAACTCAGCTGATTCTAATTGAGCACCTATTGTGTACAAAATTCTCACAGAAGATGAGAATTTCAATGCTATGGCACTGAATCCACCAGCAGCCTATATGATAGCTCATCAGTGCAGGTGAAGGCACCTGAATCCAAGAATGAGGAAGGGAGGGTTGGCCACTGAGAGGTAAGTAAGGCCTCTATCAACTGCAGCAACCACAGTTCTGCTTTGTGGAGGATGCACTGTGGCTTATGCAGTTTGAGAGACAGAATTGGGGTAATACTTTCAGTGGGTAGGAGAGTAGGTATTGATAAAATTGAAAGATGTTTGAAGTAAAGATAGGAAACTAAATCTCCTAATAGAGACTAGAAGCTAAAAAAAAAAAAAAAAAATGTCCCAGGAGTAGTACTAGTGAATCTATTTCCTTCCCTCCTTTAGACTCATGGAGACAAGAAGTGGGAGTCATCACTAGAGCATATTTAAACATCCCTGTGAAGGTAATCTTTTGTACACTTCTCAAAGAGTGTCTTTGTATTATTCAATTGTTAATTCTGTACTAGCAGATAGCTGAGTACTGTTGAGACTTTGGTATTGTTCTTCTTATGGGTCATCACCTGCCTCAGTATTTTGAAAACATGCACCTTCCTCACTCACTGATTGGTTAAATAAAGATCTGATGACCAATAGCTAGACAGGAGAGGAAAGGTGAGATTTCTGGGCTGAGACACAAAGGTCTTGAGAGAATAATCAGAAACCAGGGGTTTTCGCCAATGTAATGGAGAAGAACATGTGCCTGCATTGCATGAGAGAGAGGAAATGGGCCACATGGTGGGTCATGGATTAAAATAGCAGAGTTAATTAAGTTAGATGGGCTAGCCGGGAGGTAGCAAAAGCTAAGGCCTAAGGTATAATTAAAATTAATAAGTCTCTGCCTTTATTCTAGCAACTGGTGAGTCCAAGAAAGTCCCACTATACATCTTTATAATTTATAAATCATATTAATATCTGTGATTTTACATGGTCCACTGAAGTGACCTGTTATGTTTGGTGGCATACCTGTATCACAGACAGGGGACATGCATTTTGAGAGGGATAGAGAGATATTACTCATTCAGAGTCACACATATAGAAAATATGAATATGCAGGACAATTTTCTGAGGCTCTGGGTTATTCAATGATATTTATTTTCTCTTTATGAAGCAAAACATAGGAACATGCATACTGGAGTCTGATCCTTTATCACCTGAACAGTCCACTGGGCACTATCTTGGTGTTCAACAGGTACAGCTACTGGGTCAGTTTTTATTATTCTTTTTTCTCTTCTTGTGTTTGCTTCACTTGTCTCTTTTGAAAATAAATTTTCAAAATTTTAATTTTGTTTTTACCAAGATGAAACATATATTCTAGGGGAAATGGGAATACAGAAAATGAAAACAAAAAGATCTTTAAATACTTTGAATAATATACATACATACATACATACATACATACATACATACATACATTAAATACATACATATATGTGTATATATTATATTTAACACTATATAACACATGCATTATTAACTAAAGAGGTGAAACATTTCAGGGATCTTTAGACTGGTAATTAATCTTGCTAGAAAAATAATTTTCAAATAGAATTTATCAGTTATGAACCAAAGGATGAAGTTGGAAGTGTCAGGATTCACTTGACTCCTACCAAAGTTTCTTTTCCCAGAATACAAAACAAGAAAATTGTTGTGGTTTTATATCTGATATTTCACTGTCTCAGTCTTTTATACTGAGTTTATCTGGAACATAAGAAAAGTTTTTGGGAATCCAGAAGCATTTTCTTATCTTTAACTTCATTTTTTTTTTTTTTTTTTAGAAAATGAAACAAAGAGCCTATGACCAACTTGGTCATCCCACCCTGGTGTACTAATCTTTCTGTGCTGCTATAAGGAATAAATCAAGCTTGGTACTAGGAGAGATGGTGGAGTATGGTCTGCTTCTGTGAAGGAGAGAGTCAGAGTTAAAAAATATATATACATATATATATATATATATATATATGCTTTCCTGCAAAGAGATAAATGAAGAGCTTCAGATATCTACAAAGAAAGCAAAATCATACCTGGAAAGAACAGAAAAATGACATGCAGTACAAAAAGAAAAGATAAACACAGCCTCAGCTACAGAAGCTGGGGCTGGGGGTGGCGAGGCCCAAGAGCTGCTTTCAAAGTGTAAGCCAGAAAGAAGATGGACAGAACTTTCCCTACAGCCGTCACTCGACTTAAATCCAGTTGTGGGTTTAATAATATAGTGAGTCCTCCAGCAGACAAGTCAGCAACAGAGAGAAATCCCAAATGTCATATTTTATTACTGGGAAAGTACCTGTCGGGTACTGTCTTGAGGGATAATCTATTGTTACCCTAGGGATGTGAAGTCAGGGAATAACAACAGGTCAAAGAACTTCAGTTTGGCCTTCTACATCCTCTAGGAGAAGGAAAACTCAGAGAAACAGTTGCGACCAACAGGAGTATCAAAATAACAAGGGGAAAGGTACAAACAATAGGAGGTGACCCAAGGCTACAAAGTACATAGGGAGAATTAGCTTGCCACTGGAAACAGGAGCCAATGTCAGTAGCAGCTGAGTACCCTAGGGTTGATGGTTTGAGCCTGAGTCAAGTGGGCTTATCAAAGTCTAGAGCCGCCAGCAATCTGTCCTTGACTCCTGTACATCACACCCAAAGTGTCATCCCTGTAAGAGGGATTCACACTCAGATCTTGAGAGTAGGAAGACAGGTCCTTCCCTGTGGTTGCTACCAATTCTCTTGGGAGACACCTGTCAGCTAAAAAAGTTCAGCCAACTCAGTGGGTCTGAGCAGTGGCCTGAGGGCAAAAAAATTCACACAGCCCTCAGACTGCAAAGCTAGGTGTGCTCATCAGAGCTTCCTGCACGGAAAGAAGGAAAAATAATGGCAGTGAAGATAACTCTAGTGCAGTGGTTCTCAATCTGTGGGCCACAACCCCCTTGGCAAACCTCTATCCTGCCAAAATTATGATACATTACAGAAGCAAAATTATCGGTATGAAGTAGCAGCAAAAATAATTTTGTGGCCGGATGTGGTGGCTCACATGGTTAATCCCAGCACTAGGGAGGCATAGGCAGGTTGATCTCTGTGAGTTCAAGGCCAGGCTGCTTTACAAAGTGAGTCCAGGACATCCAGGACTACGCAGAGAAATCCACTCTGGAAAAACCAAATAATAATAATAAAAATAATTTTATGGTTGGAGGCCACCTCAACATAAGGAATTGTGTTAAAGTGTCACACCATTAGGAAGGTCCAGAAGCACTGTTCTACTGGCAGTCAGACATTTGTGTGATGTCAACTCAACAGCCTAAAACAAAGCAAAGACTGTGGTCTGGGACTTAGTTGCTTCCAGCATGCACATAACTTAAACTCTCCACTTTCCAAGGACTCAGAACGAAGCTGCCATCACACCTCACTTTTGCATACCCCTCATTTTTAACCTTCTCTTTCCCTAGGAATGCTCCTCCCCATTTTTGCTACACACTCAGAAGGGTTTTTTTTTTCTTTTGTATTCTAAAAATGTGTTTATTATTCCTCTCCATAGATTTACCTAATTTTAGTTGTGTATTATTGCATCACTGAGCAGTATCTTCTCTTTTTGGTAGTTTTCTTTTCCTTTTCCTCCTTTGGTGCTTATTGATTTTCTTCATGCTCAATATTTAATAGTGTTTTGAATTTATATTATTTTATAAAACACTCTTGTGTTTTAATGTATTTTTTTCTTATACTGATCTCATTTTGAGTCTGAACTTTTTCTTTTTGCTGTTTCTTTGTACATCCCCCCTACCTCCTTTTCATCATCCCTCACCACTTCTCACTCTATTTTCTTTCTCCTCTGGTTTAGTTCAATAGCTTATCTTTTTCTCTGTGTTTACTCTTATATATCTTATTCATTTGTTACATATTATTATTCTTTGCTACTATCCATTCTTACTTCAAGTAATTTTTAACTCCAGAACACATTCTCTAATAGGTTTGCTACATTTAATTTTATGGACATTTTTGATCTCTTATTAGGTTGTAACTAATTTAAAGTGTACCTTTATGTATTATGTGGTTTGTCATTGTGCTTGATAAAATAGTTTGTGTGTTTCTCAATAAATGGCCCTGGTGAATATTGATTCCAGAAATAGGTTGCTAAGGAGGGTTTACCTTTCAAAAACAACAATAACAACAACATCAAAAACCTAGAAGAAGTGTAGAAACCAACAGATACATAAACACTGGCACAGAAATATAAGAATCATGAAGAAGCAGTATGGCGTCTCAAGGGTGGAGATGGATAAAAGTCAGGTGAAGATTTCTAAGATTTTCTAATAAAAATGATCAATTGTGTGAGAGCATACAAGCAGGTGGATGAGTTCATCCAGGATAAATGAAACCAATTAAATAAAAAAGGACGGTGGAAAGGACCACAAGTAGAGTCCAGCAGAAGAAAGGATATCAGAATGGAGGACAAGCTAAAGCTGAGTTAGATATAGAACTTTAAACTCATGGAGATGGTTAGATAGTAGAATGTTAAAGTCAGGTGCCAAATACATATGGACTGGACATTGGGAATGTATGCTAAGCCATATAACTCTTATAATTGTGGCCTATTTATTTCTGTTGTTTTGTATTGTATTTATAGTTATAAGAAAAAGAACCATTATTTGGACTGAAAGGGAGAGCTGTTGGGGGGAAAAATAAATACCTTAAACTAAAAAAAAAGAAGGGAAGAGGATGGTGGGGCTGAGGGGGAAGAGGGTGGAAAGGTGGGACTGGAGGGGGGAGTAGGGAGTGGATTGTGATTGAGATGTAACTTGAAGAAATAAAAAATAAATTATTAAAAAATATATAAAAAAAATACTACATTCAACATCAACAGGGTCAGATAGACAGTGAGCATCTCTATCCATCTGAGATATGACCGAGAGACCAAACTGAAGGTATCACAGGGTGTAGGGCAGAATACAGATAAACAGCAACGGGTTAGAGAGTGCACTTGATGGCACTGCTGCTGAAAATTTCCTGAAAAAAAAAAAAAAAGAAAAGAAACATGTATTAAAGCACAAGACGTGTTTAGAACCCCAAGAGTCTCTATATAACATACAGTCAAGAGGTCAAAAATTCAAGAGAAACAGTGTTAAAAGCAGTAAGGGAAAGACACCAACTAGCCTACAAAGGCAGTAAAAGAATATTGTTAGATCTATGGTGATCAATTCTGAAAGCCAGGGAAGCATAGAATGATAGTTCATGCCTTGAAGGTAAATAACTATCAACAAAAATTGCTATGTATAGCAAACCTTTCTTTTGAAATTGAAGGAGAAATAACATTTTAAGAAAAGTACAAACTACTCTTGACCATCAAGCCAACACTGCACAAAATACTTGACATGATATTATACACAGAGGAGAAAGAAAAACATTCTAAAATTAAAAACAACAACAAGGAAAGAATACATTTTATGAAAGGAATGTATGAACAAAAGGGAGACAAGAGTGAGTGCATCATATTCAAAGCAGCCAAGTAGCAAACCAAAAAAAAAAAAAAACTAATTGAAAATAAGTTAACGAACACTAATCTAAGCAACCAGAAAGGTGATCAAAGAATTACAAGAATGAACACACATCTCTCAATGATAACCTTAAATGTAAATGGTCCCAATTTATCCATAAGAAGACATAGACTTTCTTATTAGATTAAAATATATGTCATAGGCCTGACAAAATTAGGTCAGCCAGTATTCCTGAATAGAAGAAGAAAGAAGAATACAGGAGCTCCTACCCATATTTGAAGAGTTACTGAGAGTTGATAGTTTTTTGAAGAATAGTTGGTCAGTTTTTTTTATAACATGTGTCCCTTGGTAGATTTACTGTCCTCCAATGGATTGCCTCACACCCATCAACCCATC
The DNA here is from genome assembly GCA_907164525.1 of Lophiomys imhausi. Taxonomy (NCBI): domain Eukaryota; kingdom Metazoa; phylum Chordata; class Mammalia; order Rodentia; family Muridae; genus Lophiomys; species Lophiomys imhausi. Next base: position 823,114 of record CAJQZJ010032828.1, read on the forward strand.
AGTACATGGTAGCAGTAGTTGGACATGGGTCATCAAACAACAACAATAAAAAAAAAAAAATAAGAAAGTGGAAAGTGTGGAAATGAGGACAAATCTGGGAGGAGCTGAGTAGTGTGAGTGAATATTATCAAAATACACTGTATGTGCTCATGAAATTCTCAAAGAATTATGAAAAATATATTTTAAAATACAAACAAACAGAAAAGTAGATCTAAATACTTGTTGTCACCAACTACATACCCCTCTGCTGAAGTCACTCACAGCATGAGAGTTATAAGATGAAAAACAACAAGAGGAAACTCTCAACCCTCATGAGACTGATGAACTGAGGGGCTTGCTAAGTGTGGGCCTCCTTCATCAGAGGAAAAGGAGAGGACAGAGATGGGGAAGAGGGAAGAAGAATGGTACCTGGAATGGAGGCAAGAGGGGACTTTGATTGAGATGTAACTTGAAAAAATAAATTAATATAAAAAAGATGAAAAGCTATTTTTCAAGTAAACAAAAATTTAAAATAAGCTCAATGTAGTTATTGTAATGTCTGATTCAGTAGAGTTCAAACCAAATTATTCAGATAAGATAAAATAGATTACTACGTACTAGTTAAAAATTAATCAAGAATTTATATCTTCTTCAAATATATGAATCATCCATTAGGGCTTCATAAAAAAAAGTGGACATTAATTGCCAAATGGGCTCTAAAACTATAATCATGGATGATTTTACCATCCAGCTAAATCACACAGAATATACATTCCTCATAAACTAAAAATTGATTTGTGTATGATCCAGATATATGACTCCACACTTGAAGAACTTTAAGTCAAGGTATCAGAGATGTATGCATAGTTTACAATATCCGGGATCCCCAGCAACAGGAAATGTGGTACATGCATACAGTGGAACTTTATTTCTAAGGAAGTGGGAGATAAAGACAGGAATGTAGTATACATAATACAAAAGCAGAAAGGGAAACAACCTACGGGAGGGCAATAAAGCAACAGGAAGAGGGGCTGTGCATGGGCCACAGGAAGGGCAGTGCTGGACAGTATGACAAGGACAACTTACACAGGATCTCAAGGGACAGTGGTAAACTGGAATTGTGATTTTAAAAAAGGATATAGTCCATCACAGTGACATCATGTGGTAGCAGAGGGTGAAGTCATTGGTCTCATTGTTTGTTCAGTAGGGAAGAGGAAAGAGACACTTGTGCTGAGCTTGCTCTCTTCGTTCTTTTCAGTCTGTGACCCCAGCCTATGGATGGTGTGCCATTTGCATCTCGGGTGGGTCTCTTTCCTCATTTAAATCTTTCTGTAAACATCTTCACAGACACACCAGAAATGCGTTTCTATGGTGATTCTTAGTCCAGTCAAGTTGATAATGAATAGTAATGGTTGCAGAGTGTCTTCCTCAAAGCCTATCTTTCAGAAGCAATAAGGAGCTGTGGTTGATGGCCAGTGAAAATTCCTCCTGGCATCTTAAAGTATTGCAAAACTTTCCTTGGAACACTCGATATGCCCAGGTGTCCTCAGATCTCTTCATGGATCAAGTGGGGATTGTGACAACACCTGGAGTCATTGGCCAAACTGGTCCCCCTACTTGTCTTGCTCCCTTTCTATTCGTTTCTCCTGGAGCATTTCTCTAACAACTTCATCTCATGCTTTAGAGGACTTACTCTACAACAGGTGATTTGGAGGGAACAAGAGAATCTGGCATATAAATTAACTTAGCCTTGTAAATGGCCCTACATACATAAATCATATTATTTCTATGGCCCATAAGTAGGATACTTAGCTATCAGCTAAGTCTTTGACTACCCAGAACAAGAGTGAATAAACAAAGCAATTTTTCATAGCAGTAAAAAAATATTTTCTACTAACATTTGAAGCTCATTTAATGAAGCATCTATATGTTTTAAAGTATTGAATTTCCTTTTTAATTTTTAACTCATATCATTGTTAAGTTGTTCTCTGTATTAAGCTTTGCTTAACTTTTATTATAAGCATTATGGGACATACAAGATGCCAAGTTTATGTGAAGATTAAAAATAATAGCAATAATATTAAAGTAAAAAGTTATTAAGCTTGGATTGCCTTAAGTCACAGCATTCAGAACTGTAACAGCAAACATGAAAATTAGACTGAACAAGAGGAAATTACATTATTTTTCAGAGGCAGAGAAAAGCCACCACCTAGGAAGATGAAATTGAAGCTGACTTCTGCTAGAACAGTCCCAATTAACTATCCCCATTTAAATATACCCAGAAAATTCTTAAGAACATTACACTATAAATAAGATATTTAAATTAGAGCCCAGGAAAGTGAGAAGATAATGGAAGCAAGGAGCAGACTTAATCACAGTCTCTGTGCCTCCCCCTCACCCTCTTAGTAGTTTGCATGTCAAGATATGAAAGGATAAAACAGAGCTGGGGGTCAAGATTTTATTTTAGCTTAAAAGTAATAGCTCCTGTAACTGTTAATTCAAACTGAGATTAGAATTATCTGCTTGTGCTGTTGTTAGAAATGGCAGGTACCTGAGCTGTTACTCCTACATGAGACACAATCCTTGAGTCATGACTTTCCTTGATCCTATTTTATTCCAAGTCCCTATGTCCCTTACTTCTTGAGATATGAGAACTGGCTTTATTTTATTCTGTGGAAATTTAATGAATATAATCCTTGTGTTAGTCAGCTTTCTATCATGGTGACAAAAATCCAAGGCAAACAAACTTAAAGGAAGAAAGGTTCATTTTGGCTTCTGGTTTGGTCCATAGTCTTTGGGCTTTGTTTTTTCTGGGCCTTTGATGAGGCAGAGCATCATGATGAGGATGAGGACCATGTTTTAGACCAAAGTTGTTCATCTCATGGTAGTCAGGAAGCAGAATGAAAGCCAGCAAGGAAGGCTTTGGGAATGCAATGCAATTTCCAAGGCATGGGTGCCATCACTGGCTTGATGTCCACACCTAGACCTGGTCTCCTAAAGTTTCCATCAACTCCCAAAAGCCTGTTAAGTTATGAGTCAATAAGTTGATCAATCCACTGATAATGTCAGAGCCATCATAATGCAGTAACCCCCTCCCCGCAATCAGCGGTGTCAAACAGCATTTCACAGGGGTCAACTAAGACAATCAGAAAACAGATATTTACATTACAATTCATAACAGTAGCAAAACTACAGTTATGAAGTAGCAATAAAAATAATTTTATGGTTAAGGGTCACCACACATGAGGAACTGTATTAAAAGGTCACAACATTAGGAAGATTGAGAAGCACTGCTTTAGGATCTTAGCCTTCTCCGAGGCAAGTTTATAATTTAGCACATAGTAAGAAATATTCACCAGATAGTGAATTCTGGCATTGTTGGAATAACAAAGTTCATGAAGTAATAGAATACATGAAATATCAGATGACTTCATCATGAGTACCCACTTAATTGGTAGTGAGAGCCCAGAATTTCATGGCAAGTAGTATTCAAAATCTATATTTGGTATCTGATCTTGATATTTGGGTAATTAACAATATGTACCATGGACAGGATGACTTGGTATAAGCCTGGGCTGGGGGTGGTGCTTCTTTTGGTCCTTAAAATATAGGTTAATGTTGAGCAAGGAAAGACTCTTTCAAGTGAAAGTAGTAGTGTAGCTAGTTTGGAAAACAATTTTTCAATCAGATCAGGGCAGACTATTAATTAAGAGAATGACTTTTTAAAAAGACCCTGGGCTGTTTAAAATGGGGGGGTGAGGGTATATATATATATGTATATGTATTTGATGTGACAAGGGCTAATCTTTCAAGAATCTCCTGACTGAGCAGAGCATCAAAAGTGTGCCGTGGGGGAGTGTGTCTGTGGGATGCTGTGCCTGCTGTTTCCTTTGAAGAAAACAAAGGAAAATGGGATGGGGTTTGAAGCAGAAGGGACTAACTTAGAAAAAATTACTAGCCTTAGGAGTGCAATCCTGAAGCCATGTTAAAGATTCCATGAAGGAATGCAGCAACCTTGCACAGTGGGATGGGAAATGGGAAAGCCAGACCTAAGTGTAATCCATTGAAACTTGTATGTGTTTATCTTTTTCTTTTGGAAAAAAAAGAAATCTCTATTTGATTCTTTGAGGCAAAGAAGTTGCACACATACAAAAAAAAAATTAACCAAAACCAAAAAACCATAACCTCATCATTTTGCCTATGGGTGTTCCCTAAAGCAGTGGTCCTTGAATTGTGACCACTGGACCAGAACCATCAGTAGTGGAAGCCTGAGCCATGTGCAATTTCTCTGGTCATGCTACTTACTAATAATCTGAGATTTTAACTTTCTACTCTGATGGAGTCTCACCATCTGTTGGAAGCCTCCAAATGATTCTCAGAGGCTCACTAAAGTTTGACATCCATTGCTGTCACAGACTACTTCTAAAACTTCAATGTGTGTCAGTTACCTAGAGACCTTGGGGGCCAGACTCTAGGCCCCATTGCACATATTCAGCAAGTGGGGGCTGAGCTCTGTGGATGGCCAAGCTTCTCAAGTTCTCTGCCAATGAAAATTCTGGTGCTCTGAGCTTCACCCTTGGAAAAGTAGGGTGAAGAAGCAAGGGACACCTCCTTATGCTGACTGTTGATCTGATAACCTACTTTTCCCATCAAAGCAGTAGCTTGTTACCTCTTTAACTGAGAACTCTCACACCTTACATTTGAACATTTGGTGCTGTTGCTGATGGGGAAATGGCAAGGAAGAAGATCAGTAATTACCATCGGGTGAATAATGAATGGCTCATGATTCAGTAGAAATGTGTATTGTATGGGAAATTGAAGTTAATGAATAATCCCCCATTAGGAAGCTCCAATTGAGACCAGGTGGAAACATTTTCAATGCTCATGATTTCTAAGTTTTCACTCCCAGGTTTGAGATAAAGGAGAAAACTACTGTGAGGAAGTAGGCTGACCAGTATAACCGAACTTTTAAGTTATTATTTAACACTTATTTATTACTAAATTCACTTATAACAAAAAACAACAATTTCTTAACTATTAATCCTATAAATTCCTACAACCCCTTTAACCTATCCACTAAATCTATTGATAATCATAACAACTACTTTCATACCAACAATTTCTTAACTATTAATCCTATAAATTCCTACAACCCCTTTAACCTATCCACTAAACCTATTGATAATCATAACAACTACTTTCATACTCTTTTAGGATGATACAGTCTCTGGGGCAGGTCCTCAGTCATCAGGAAACCAGTCT
>CAJQZJ010032828.1:833354-847367 GCA_907164525.1 Lophiomys imhausi
TATTCACTAAATCTAACTTATATTAACCTATCAGCCCCTACAGACCAGGATGGATCTTTGACAATAAATGGAGAGGTGTGGAGGTATCCAGCAGCCTTCTCACTCACAGACTGCAAATATGGAACAGGAAACATGAGAATTAATAGAAACTTGGGAAAACAATTTTCTTCTTACTCAAAAGAAGACTTTAATGGCCATGTGAGCTATATAGAAGTACCCTGACCTAATGGGTTAATTACCAACTTTAGAAAAATTTTGATATTTCTGAAACTCAGGATGCTGATAAAGAAGAAGGAAGTGTGGAACTTGGAAGGGTAGAAAGAAGACACTATGGTGGAGATGTAACCTGAAGCAATAAATAAATAAAATTTAAAAAAGAAGAAGAAGGAAGTGTAGGAGGAGGAGAAAGAAGAAAAAGAAGAAAGAGGGAGAGGAGAAAGAAGGAAGAGGAAGAGGAAGAGGAGGAGGAGAAACAGCAGCATCTTGTAAGTTGCAACCCTACTGCTCTCTCTCTTACTGACACTGAAAAAGAGGGTCCTTCCATGACAATCCCAATCTGTCTTAATCTACACTTCTTTAAGAATATTTGCATTTGTCCTGAACCAGTCAGAAAGCAAGGTGAATTCCTTTCTGTTGGAGGCACTTCTGCTTCTGAGTTTTATTTAGTTCCTTCATTGATATAACAAAATGCCTGCCCCAAAAAACACAGAAAGAAAGTTTTATCAGTTCACAGCTTGAAGAAACGGTGCCTCATGGTAGGAAGTCATGCTTGGGAGAGACACTCTAGCTGTAGTAGCAAGTGTACCTGGTCACTGTGTGTTATAGTCAGGAAAGAGTAGAAAAATTCAACTTGCTTTTCCATGTTGTTTTTTATTGGTCTAGGATCTCAGCATACAGGATGGATCCATCCACATTCAGGACTTGCCTTGAATCCTCAGTTAAACTTTTCTTTATGTACCCTCACAGACACACTCATAAACATGTCTCCTAGGTCTCTTGGTCTCCTAGGTGATTTCAGAATCCAGTCAAGTTGAAAATGAAGATCAGCCATCATCCTTGTTCTTCACAGGGAGAAAATCACAGTGAAGAATTCAAGTTTGATAAACCAATAGGGAAAGCTTACACATCACAACAAACTCCACTTTAGGGTCAATTTCTTCATTTGTGCAGTGTGAATAATCACATTTTATGGGACATGCCTGTGACTTAGAAAAAAAGCAACAGTTGGTGAGCATATAATTCTTTTTTTTTTTTTCTTTTTATTTATTTATTTATTTATTTATTTATTTATTATTTCTTTTTTTTTTTTTTTATAAATACTTTATTTTTTTTTCTTCAAGTTACATCTCAGTAACAAACCCCTCCCTATTCCCCCTTCCCAACCCGCCCTTCCACCCTCTTCCCTCCAGAGGTTTCCCCTTTCAGTCCAACAGCTGGTTCCTTCTCTTATAATAGTAAGTATTATACAAAACAATAGATATAATTATGCCACATTTATGAGATTAAATTGGCCCAGTATACCTTCCCAATGTTCAGTTTATACCTATTTGGCCCCTGACTTTAACATTCTACTATCTACCCAACTCCATGAGTTTAAAGGTCTATATGTGACTAAACATTCATACTATCTTTCAACACACTTTTAAGAGTATCTTCTTAGATCTATAACACCCTCTTGATTCCTAAACAGTTCAAAATTTAACTATAAGATTCTATCTGTCTATTCTTCAACCACCTCAGAGACCTGAGAGGGATAAATATATTTGCTTATATAGGAAGTGCAGAGCCTGCAGCTTCCAAAACTAAGAAAGAACATACCAGTAACTGCCTGGACAGTTCCCATTTTCTCTCCATACATTCCAGCATCAATCTTCAGCCTTTGGGTCCTGTTTCTCTGACAGACATTTGTTGTAGAGCAGGGATTATGAAGGACTTACCTACCCTGTCTTGGCAGAGTTAGGCTGTCGACTTCCCTGCTACCAAGTTTTGTCCTTTTTGGACAGCAGTCTGTCTGCAGTTGGTGCAAGGGGTTTTTTCATGCCAAGAAAAAGGCTTGCCCCTAAATCAACCATCTTACAGTGGAGGTTCTTCGATGCTTATCCTCTCCTTTTTGGTTATTTGAAGGTTAACTGAAAACTCTGTTATGTAGGGGAAGAGACTACAAGCTGATAAATGATCCTGTCTTAATGGGTTTTGGAGATTAGCCCCAGGGAATTCCTACTTTTCCTTCTCTGTATCCTTCTTCCTCTCCTATGTAGGAGTGCATGGGCTTGAGAAAAATGAGATATAGTCATAGCACAGGAAGGTCCAAGAAGAAGGGGCAGATTATTGAATATGCCCTTATACCTTTGTATATTGATACAAAATTAGTAGGTTATTTGGCTAAAGTGGTATTGACCATTGTTTATTGTGCAAAAATAAGATTGTATTGGATTACATAGGTATTGATCTTTGTATATTGATACAAAATTAAGATTATAGTTGGCCACAATGGTATTGACCCTTGCATATGAGCATATAATTCTTATGTTTATTTCTAATAGTAATAAATAAGTTGTTTAAAGAACTCTGGGTATTTAGGCAAAATGTAATTTTGAGAAATATAGTTATATAGTGTGTATTATATACTATTATATATAATAAAGAGAAAGAAGAATTCATTGAATGTACTGCAGCAAGTCAGTCCTGACTCCTCTAAAATATGTCTGTCTTTTAATCTCTGAAACTTATGGGTAGGACTTAATTTGGAGCAACAGTCATGGAAAGTCTAATCAGGAATCCTGAGATGAAACTATCCTGGATCATCTATGTGAATTCTATGTCCTATAGTAACAAAGTCCAAGACAGACAAGGAGACCCCATGATGACAGAGGGAAAGGAAGGAATGTCACAGGCATTTGATAAGGAAGCAAAGTCCAGCTGACAACCACATGAACGTGAAGAAACTGGGGAGGATCCCCTCAGCCAGCACTTGGAGTGGCCTCTAATTCCACAAGAGAATGAATATCTTTCGCTTTAAGACACACCATTTCTGCACATGTATTATAGCAGCCACAGGAAACCAATATGGGGACTGCAAGGAATGAAGAGGATTTTGTTTCCTTTCCAGGGAATTAGGATCTGGCATACAGAGAAATCTTTCAAGTAGGTGAAATTTGCTTTTTGGCATTTTTCCATCTCCCTAGGTGTAGTGGTGAGAAAGCAGAAAAAAATTTTTTTTCAGCTTCTTCCAAGTGCTTTTTCATTCTCCTGTCAGCAACTGTACTGTATATTTATAACTTAACCGGCTTCAGTTCCTACCAAAACCTGCCCCAAGTTGTACTCCTGAAAATAGAAGACAGGCTTTGACAAGTCAGCAGTACTACATGCCACGTGTACATCTCTGTCGCTGGTTGCTGCCTGCGAAGCAGAACCAGAGATACGATTTATGTATGTATGTATGTATGTATGTATGTATGTATGTATGTATGTATGTATTTATTTATGATTTTAGTGAGAAAAGGGGGGATAGGATAGTGAATGAGGAGCTCAGCAGAAGACATTCTATGAAGTCTATTTTGCAGCTTGATCCCACCCAGGATGAATGGCTTTTTAGTTTTTTTCTAATAGAAAAGCTTTTTTTTTTTTCATCTAAAAGTTTCAGATGGGCAACAAGACCCAGCAGAAAGTACCACGAGTTCTCATGTACTATCTCCCCAACTGTTAGCTTCTGCGCCAACATGGCCCTTTCCTACAACTGATGAACTTAACATGCACTTCACTACCAGAAGTCCATAGCATACACTGTGGTTCTCTATTGCTATTACATATCCAAGAGGTTTTTGTGAACATACAATGACACTTGGGTTTTCTATTACAATATCCTTTAAAGTGTTTTCTCTGCTCACTCATCTTCCTTTTTGTCTTCCAGGAGGCAATGATCTTTTTTGATGTTTCCATAGTTCTGTCTTTTAAAAATATCATATGGCTGAAATTATATAGTATGAGTCTTTTCAGAATGCCCCCTTTTCACTTATAACACACACTTAATGTTATGGGGGGCTGTGGGTCTCCCCTTTTCCTCCTGACTGTCTACTACCAGTATGGTACAGGCATATCTAATGGGGACAGTGAAAGTCACAAAGCCAGAACAGCTGTTTGACAAAGTTCCAGCAAAGCTGAGCCTAGTGAAGCAATCACTGTACTGCAGTCTTGCACTTTGTGGCCTTTATCTCCACATGTTGCATGCTTGGGATGCTCTATTATTTGTACTATTTGTGGATATTGGAATGATGGAAATTTTTTAAGAATCATTTATGCCTTCTCCCAGGAGTACTGCTTCTAAGCTTCTCCAGGAATGTCCTGACCATAATTCCTCTCCTGGTTTTAGAGAGATAGTTGGATCTGGCCCTACTTGAAGGTCTTTTGCCCTGGAGGTTGTGACTCAAACAAAAATATCAGAGACCTCTTCAGGAGGCTGTGACTCAAAGATACTCTCGGAACATCTGGCCCTGCACTTACTCAAGAACAAGATAGTTAGAACAAAGTAAACTTTAAAAAGTGTACAAGATTCTGTAGGCTAGAGAAGTTGGCAGCAGATCAAATTAAAAGGCTCTTCCTACTACAGATGGACAAAGAATGATGTGGATATATGATAAAAGAATAAAGCATTAGGACCTCCCTTTCTGAGAAAAAGTTAACTCATAAAGGGCCACTAAGATGTCACATAACCAAGAAAAAATATACCAAGATTAGACATGTAAGTAAATTCTCCAAATATACAAAATATGAACATTGTATTATGGCAGAAATTGAATAATAGCTGTACCAGCTTTGCTTTTCTTTTAATTTATTTATTTTTTGCTTCAGGTTACATCTCCATTATAGTGTCCTCTTTCCACCCCTCCCAGTCCCGCCCTCCCACCATCGACCCCCTATACCTTCCATCCCACTCTTCAGGAGTGGAGTGTCCCTACATAACAGTCCCCCGCCCCAGTCAGAGTCATATGAGGGCCAAGTGCCTCCTCATACACTGGGGACCTACAAGGCAGCACCATTAGGGAAAAGTGTCTCATTGACAGTGAGAAAAAGAAAAAGTCTATGTCCATGTTCTCTTTGGTACATTGGTTGTAGTATAGATATCCTGTACTATATAGCTAAAATCCGACTTTAAGTGAGTAGATGCCATGTGCATCCTTCTGAGTCTGGGTTAGCTCACTCAAGATGAGCTTCTCTAGTTCCAACCATTTGGCAGCAAATTGCATGATTTCATTGTTTCTGATAGCTGAGTAGTATTCCATTCTGTAGATGTGCCACAGTTTTTTAATCCATTCTTCAGTTGAGGGACATCTGGGTTGTTTCCAGTTTCTAGCTATTACAAATAAGGCCGCTATGAACATGGATGAGGAAACTTCCTTGTGATTCAGTGAGGAATTATTTGGATGTATATCCAGAAGTGCTATGGCTGGGTCCCGAGACAGAGCTATTCCAAGTTTTCTAAGATATCACTAGCCTGACCTCTATAGTGGTTGCACAAGCCTGCACTCCCACCAGCAATGGAGGAGGGTTCCCCTTTCTCCAAACCCTAGCCAGCATGTGTTGTCATTTGAGCTTTTGATCTTAGCCATTCTGACAGGTGTGAGATGGAATCTTAGAGTTGTCTTGAGTTGCATTTCTCTGATGGTTAAGGATGCTGAGCATTTCTTCAAGTGTCTCTCAGCCTTTAGGAATTCTTCCTTTGTAAATTCTCTGTTTAGCTCTTTTCCCATTTTTTGATTGGATTATTTGGTTTCTTGGCATTTAATTTCTAGAGTTCTTTGTAAATTTTGGATATTAGCCCTCTGTCAGATGTGGGGTTGGTGAAGATTTTTTCCCAATCTGTAGGCAGCCGTTTTGTTCAAATGACAGTGTCTTTTGCCTTGCAGAAGCTTTTCAGTTTCATGAGGTCCCATTTATTGATTGTTGGTCTTAGGTCCTGAGCTATTGGTGTTCTGTTCAGTAAGTTGTCACCTGTGCCAATGAGTTCAAGGGTTTTTCTGACTTTCTCTTCTAATAGATTTAATGTGTCCGGCCTTATGTTAAGGTCTTTGATCCACCTGGACTTAAGTTTTGTACAAAGTGATAAATATGAGTCTACTTTCATTCTTTTACATGTGAACATCCAGTTGGACCAGCACCATTTGTTGTAGATACTGTCTTTTTTCCATTGTGCAGTTTTGTCTTCTTTGTCAAAAATTAGGTGCCCATAGGTGTGTGTGTTCATTTCTGGGTCTTCAATTTGATTCCATTGATCCACTGGTCTGTTTCTATACCAGTACCATGCTGTTTTTATTACTATTGCTCTGTAGTACAGCTTGAAATCTGGGATGGTGATACCCCCAGATGTTCTTTTTATTGTACAGGATTTATTTAGCTATTCTGGTTTTTTTTTTTGTTGTTGTTGTTCTGTATGAAATTAATTCAAAAAATCAGAAGCCCTTCTTTATACAACAAATAAATGGGCTGAGAAAGAAATCAGGGAAACAACTCCCTTCATAATAGCCACAAACAATATAAAATACCTGGGGGTAACTCTAACCAAGCAAGTAAAGGACCTGTACAACAAGAACGTCAAGCCCTTGAAGAAATAAATTGAAGAGGCCATCAGAAGATGGAAAGATCTCCCATGGATAGGTAGGATCAACATAATAAAAATGGACATTCTACCAAAAGCAATATACAGATTCAGTGCCATTCCTATCAAAATACCAACACAATTCTTTATAGACCTGGAAAAAGCTGTACCAGCTTTGATCTGAAGACTTTTACTGGGCCTAATGATAATTAGCCCTCTGACTATTAAAAGTTGATAATACACTGCTTGGGACTCTGCAATCTGGCTTGGAGATTTTCTTTCTGCCTAATGCCCTTGAAACCACGAGAGCTACCAGCCTGAAAACAGACTGTCATGCTTTGGCAAAATATCCTCTACATTGTTAAAAGTTGGGTTATGGGGTTGATGAGGAAAAAATGATTATAAAGGATAACTCTGTTCTGTCTTGATTTATCAATGATGACTAAACTTATAACCAAGAAAAGTTAATACATGTGTCGGGGACAAAAATGATAAGATCTATGTTTTAGAACAACATGAATCTATCCCTGCCCACTAAGTTCTCTATAAATAGAACCTGTAAGAGACACAAGTTGTCAGAGTAGGTCAAGCCATTCGGAGATGTGCTTCCTCTCTGACCCATCTCTCATGAAAGGAAACTCCCTTGTCCCTCTTGCATCTACGTGTCTTCAGGCCCTGTCCCTGACCCAGAGCTGGACTCCAGGAAAGTGTAAGTGGTCAAGGGGAACAGAAGACAGGGAACAGGGTTCAGATGGCCTTAAGTACTATAGATTAGTGACAACTTGGGACCAGTTGTAGAGGGGCAGAAAAACTTTATTGGGCTGAATGAAGGTTATATGAAATTTTGGGAATGGGTGGAGGTTTCCAGGGTGAATGCAAATCATTGGCTGGAGCCAGGAATGCCAGAGATGCTTCATTTGTGTTTGGCAGCACTTTCCTATCATAAGGAGGAGGACAAAGTACCTAATTATCTCATGGGCAGCAAGAGAAAGAACATTAGCAGGGAACTGTGTCAAAGGTTACACTCCATGTATGGTTAGAGGCATGTCAGGAATCCCACACGCTTGCTGAATAGGTTCTAACCTGAAGAAAGAAAGTTAAACTTGTAACTTTATGTTTGACACTCTTCAGGTAGAAAGTGTGGGAGTTGGGTTCCCCATATCAGGTAGGAGGAGGAGCCCCACTGGGAAAGGGAGCCCACCATTTAACACTGAGCTTAGGGCTTTCTGTCAAACTACAGCCTTAATAGTGGAGTCCAGCATAATGTATTTACAAATCTTTTGGTGTCTTGATAGTCCATTTATTTTAGTATCCATTAATCTTACTTTGCCTGGACATATCAAGTTTATCTATTAGTGTACTGTAAGACATTTTTGGTTGCTTCCAAAAATTTGGGTAATTTTGAAAAGCTCTACAATGAACATGCATGTGTAGATTTGTGTATTCATAAGGCTTTTAATTAACTTACACAAATAGAGTTTGGTGGCTAAATATGGTAATCAAAGCCTTAACAGTTCTTTAACTATGGTCTTCTATAAGACTAGTTCTTTTGTAATCTGGCTGGGGAGAAAGTCCTAAAAAAAAAAAAAAAACCCTATTTCCATGATACTGTTATAATCAATTGTCCATATTTGAGACTATCTGAATGAGACTCTGAATCTTTTATCTAAAGGGATGACAGTGAAAATTTATAGGCTAAACGATACAGGAAACAAACAAATAATATCTGGAATATGTTTCTGGAAAAATGTTTGAAATATAAAAGCAAAACATTAACACCATTAATATTACTTTTGCCTAAAGTAACAGCATAACTCCTCAGGTAGCCCAGAGGGAATGAATGACATCCTGGAAAAATGAGCAACAATTCTGAGGGAATACGTGACATCCTTCTGGTTTGTTATTGAGCATCATTAATTGTGTTTATTATTAGCTGGGCAATGACTAGCTGTCTCAGACATCTTAGATGTTTATAAAGAGCCAACAGCCCAGCAGGAGATTCAAACTGAGATGGTAACTTTATCAACTGGTCAAGTGAATGCTGAAACAAGAAACCTGCAGGTGAAGGGATCAAGTTGAGGGTAAACCTAGAAATTGGAAGTCAGGAGGTAAACATTCCCTTGGGATTTAGCACAAACTGATGTGAAGGAAATGCAGTGGAAGATTATAAATGAGGTCACATGGTCAAATTTAGAGTTTGGATTATGAGCCCAGCACTCCATGGTAAAATGTGGAAGTGGGAATAGACAAGGTTCAGGTAAGCTATCACAGCTCCTAGGCATTTGATAACTCTTATGGGTCCACAGTAGTAGCTTTGTCTGTAGAACCAAACACAGGAGTATTTACAAAGGGTAGTGACATATTAACTATCTAGCTGAGGCAGAGGTTAGCACTAGGAGATTTCTAGCTTTTCTGGTAGGAAGAATGAGATATGAAAAGAAGAGAACATTGAAGAAAGATTTTTCAGTTGATGATGGGGAGTTAGAATAGGCTACAAACCTGAATCAGTTTGGCTTTGGTGTGTCTTTGAGTGATATGATGGAGACAGACTTTACAGCAGACTTCATAGCCACAACTTTAATCCAATGATGAGTCTGTGTACAGAAGCTATCAGAAACCACAACATGGACAGGAATATGTAAAGATAAAAGGAAGTGCTATGTCTTCAGAAGTAAAGACTCTCAATGTTCTAACAATCCTACAGATAAGCCTGAAAGGGAAAGAGGGTGGGGAAGTAGTCCAGAGAAATGTACTATCACAGAATTCTAAAATATTGAATTGTCAGGAAAGAGTTTTAAAATCTAGTGCCGGTGAAAAGTCAAATGAGATGAAACCTGAAATGTGTTCCCTAGATTTAGAGACATAGATATTGATTGAGTGATAGGATGAAGAGACAGACTGAATTATCCTGGGGAGGGCAGTGAGCAAGGACAAGTGATTACAGAAGAGTTTGTTGAGAAGTTTTAATAAGAAAAGGTTTGATAACATTTACATCAATAGTAAATAATCGTGACCACCTCGCAAACTTCAGGTCTTAACTCAGCATTGAGGTGTGAGAGCAATGCTAAGCTACTATCTATACCATCTTGAAAAAAAAAAATCTGTAATTTAGCTTGGGGAAAAAGGCAATTGCTCCTCATGAGGATATAGACTAAAGGCATGGAGGGACCAGAGAATTTACTGATCCTTAGCAGTACTGCAAGCCTATCATTAAACTTCTACAAATAATCCCATGGAACAGGTAGTTAGTATATTTATACTTTAAGTAATTTGTAAATAATTTTAAATAGTTTATAAATAATTTCAGAGAAATCTAGATAAGAAATGAATATTAAAACACATCCACAAGGAAATAAACATTTCTGTGTTCTTTCTTTAATAATGTTGTGCATAAATCATTCATGTGTCACTATATCAACTGCACAAAAACACAGACTCAGAAAATTATATTGTTTTCATGGTGCTACTAAGCTATAAATTGAAAAATCAGGATGCAAAGCTTATTTTGTTTTATTTAAAAATTTATACTCTTCCTCCTTCTATCATCCTACTTGATAAATGACTTAGTAAGAATGTCTACTTGAAAAAAATTTATAAATAAGATACTTCCAGGAGGGTGGAAATTTTTAGATGGGGGACCCTTGGTCTCAAACTATTAATCAGATTTAGATTCAGTGTCAGTAAAATCTGTGTCTTACTCAGGGTTTTATTATTGTAAAGAGACACCATGACCATGACAACTTTTATAAAGGAAAACATTTAATTGGGGCTGGCTTGCAATTCAGAAGTTTAGGCCATTATCATCATGGCGGGAAGCATGGCAACGCATAGGCAGACATGGTGCTGGAGAAGGAGCCAAGAGTTCTACATCTGGACCAGCAGGCAACAGGAAGAGAATGTGAGACACTGGCCTGGCTGGAGCATATGACACCTCAAAGCTGACCACAGTGACATACCTTCTCCAGCAAGACCACATCTATTTCAACAAGGCCATACTTCCTAATAGGGCCACTCCCTATGGGCCTATGAGGGCCATTTTTAATTGAAGCCACTATACCCTGGATCATGTCTAGTCTACCATCTACTTCTGTATGGTCTGAGTTAATTACTTTTGCATTTTCTTAAGTACACATTACTAAAAAGGCTGTAAAATGTTCAAACAGAAAGAGATGCTCAATTTTGCTTTGAGTTCCACAAGTGTATATTACACATTTTATAGACAGTTTTGCTGTTCTTTTTTTTTTATAAATACTTTATTTTTTTTTCTTCAAGTTACATCTCAGTAACAAACCCCTCCCTATTCCCCCTTCCTATCCCGCCCTTCCACCCTCTTCCCCCCAGAAGTTTCCCCTTTCAGACCAACAGCTGGTTCCTTCTCTTATAACAGTAAGTATTATACAAAACAATAGATATAAATATGCCACATTTATGAGAGTAAATTGGCCCAGTATACCTTCCCAATGTCCAGTTTATACATATTTGGCCCCTGACTTTAACATTCTACTATCTAACCAACTCCATGAGTTTAAAGGTCTATATGTGACTCAACATTCATACTATCTTGCAACACACTTTTAAGAGTATCTTCTTAGATCTATAACACCCTCTTGATTCCTAAACAGTTCAAAATTTAACTATGAGACTCTAGCAGAGTTTTGCTGTTCTTGATTCAGCAAAATACATGAGAGTGGAGCTAAATGTCAGGACAAATACGTGAGTTCAAATCTAGAGAAATCAGGGTGGCATGTTCTGGACAATGCAGCAATGTTTGTCTTTAGTGTGGTCAGGCTTCAGAGCAACGGTTACCAGGCAAAGAGGTTTGAACAACATTTTGCTCCATAAACAACTGCATAATTACCTCTTCAACTAGATTTTAAGGTTTTCCTGGGCAGCAATCATTTTTCGTCCTACCCTTGTGCCCCTGAAGATGCTCACACAAGGCTAATCACAGCCTACAAGCTTAATCAATGCTAGTTAATAAACAGTCCCTTGCTGTGTAGGCAAGCTAGCTAATCATCACCAGTGTCCTTCCCCAAGTGGATTGTCACACACTGACAACCACAGCCTCTCTTATGATGAAACTGAGATGTTAAATTCTGAGGGACAAGTGTTTCCACCCATTGTGGGGAATGGTGGGCCTATGGAGGGAAGAAAAATCCCTAGTAACTGCATGTGCCTGGTGAGTAGCTAATTGTAAAATCGAAAAGGCTGCCAATATAAGTGTTGGAGTGTGAACCTCTAGCTGGTTTGTGCTATTTAAACAAGGCAATCATGTCCACCTTAGTATTAAGGACTTTCAGCTTACAATATATAGCCCCAGACTGAGCCTAGGGACCCGGAGGAGGCACAAAGGAAAGTGGATGAGATGTTAGAAACACAGATTCAGTGTGTGACACATCAAATCATCCAGGACAAGAGTGCTTGTCATAATGTCGCAGCACCTGCTGCTATCTGATACCTCGGATGCAGGAGTATGTCAGGGTAAGGTATGAAACCGATGGACATGGATGGCTTTCCCTCCCCCTGCACCTGACTGGTGCTCAGAAGAAGACAGCCGGCACCTGCCATCTGCAAAGACAAAACGGAAACACTCAGGGGCAGGCAGCGTGAGGAGAAGCAGGATGGCACCTTCTCCATGCCAGGCGAGGGAGAACAGGTGCTCCTCCGAGGGCGGCTGTTGCTGGCAGGGCCCTGGCTGCGGGCCGAGCTGCTGAGCCACACACATGATGGTCCACTTGGCAGCTGAGCAACAACAGAGCCACCACAGCGAAGCATTCTGTCCCCTGGCAGCACAAACTCGAGGCCCTGCAGGACGCCGAGATAAAAGACCTCTCAGCTTTGCTTCCCTTGCTTTCCAGGCAAAGGTAGAGCATGCTTCCCCATGTGAGATGATTTTTAAGACCCTCAATGCTTCACAGAGTGAGCGACTTGCCAGCTAATTTGATTGTTTTCCCGCTTGGCATTTACAAGACATGGATTTCTCCGTGTTGTTTCTCTTCTCTGCTTGGTTTGCCTCCTTGGAGGTTGTCTGGGAAGGTGTTTCTCAGTCTACACTGGTAAGAAAGACAGGTGGGGTGGTGATGTTTCATTGCAACCATTTGTACCTAAAAATAAGTAAATCAAGTTAATATGCTATAAATTCAGTGAGAGAATTGGAAGGATACTCACCTGTGCATGGAAAGCCGGTTGTGGCATTTCTATTTTCCCTGCTACGTTGTATAAAATGCTCTTCTTGCTCATGCTCACAAAGCCAAAAGATTTCCCTGCCCACAGAGTTTATCTGAGTCTCATAAGAAGAGCCCACCTAAGATGTTCGGAATGCACCGACTTTTAATGGCCATAGCAGATCAGCTAAAGGAAACATGACTGGCCTTCAAAACAGTGGAACCAGATCAGAGCCTCACAGTAATTCTCGAGGCTGGAGATTGGAGGAGCTAAACAAGACGGATTCAATGACAATTAGACGACCTTTGCCCTGCTTCCTAAATTTTGAAAAGTCTGGACTACCTTCTGGGTAAGGCCTTTAAGATCCTGGAGATCGGTAGTTTGACCTACTGTGATCCATGAACATGAGCTGGAAGTCTGTGCTTTGGTAACAGAAGTCAGGCTACCACCAGAACCTTGCTAAAGATGGCTATTTATTGAAGCAGAAACAAAGAATTCAGAGCAAGTAAAAGCAGAAATAAAAACAAAGACTACATACTACGGCTTTACCTATGTAAAAATACCAATTTTCCTTCCAATACTGCTATTTTGAAGTATAATTTACATATCCATTGATGAATTTTGACAACTATATATGCCCATGGAACCCACCACATATCAAGTATTAGGACTTAGCTGTATGCCAGTACTAAGGGGTCAAGACAGGAGGGTCACCAGCCTGAAATCAGCTGGGGCCAGTCTGCTTTACACATTACAAATGAGTATATTTTTCAGGATTTCAGAAAAATGAAACCATAGTATGTAGAGTCTGTAGTCTTTCCTCTAGCCTTTGCTTGATCAGAATGCTGTTTGTTAGGATGTCTATCTGGGATATATATCAGTAGGACATGCCAGGAACTGGCTCTACTGTGTGGTTAACATTCCATTATATGGCCCTAGCACAATCTGTTTATGTGTTCATATGTTGATATACATGTGGGTAGTTTCTAGTCTGTGGTTCATGAATTAAACATGCAGTCAATATTCCTATACATTTTTTGGACGAGTATGCATTTTTATTTCTCTTAGGTAAATAGTAGCAGTAAAATTCATGGACTGTGGAATAGATGAATGAGTTTTAACATTATTAAGAGCCACCAAAATAAATAGATAAAGGAGTCCGCCCCCCCCCCTTCCACAGCCAGCTGTGTTTGGAAATCCCCCCCCCCAGCTGTGTTTTAGAACACACACACACACACACACACACACACACACAC
>CAJQZJ010032828.1:898116-939061 GCA_907164525.1 Lophiomys imhausi
CCTCTTTTAACTCTGACTGTGTTTTCTTTATTGTTTCTATTTCTATTTTCATGTCTTGTATGGTTTTGTTCGTTTTGTACATTTCCTTCTCCAGCTTGCTTGTTTTTGTATGAAAATCTTTCATGGCTTTTTCCTTTTCCTGTTCAAGCTCTGTCACCTTGGCTTGGAGCTCTTTAATGGTGTTGTTTCTTGTTTTGATTTGTAGAATTGTGGCTTCTTTGAATTCCTTCATAGATTTAAGTTCTTCATGCAGGTTCTGTATCACTTTCCATAATGCAGAATTGTCAATGTTTTCATGTGTTTCTGTTGGTGTGTGGTCATCTGAATTGGATGAGCTAGGATGGTTCTGCTTTGTTGGAGTCATAATTCCTTGATTTCTATTTTTTTTTTGACCTTTCGCCATTGGATGCATTTAGCTGTCTGTTTTCTGTGCTTGGAACCTCAGTGGATGATTTGGTTCAGGGGACGAGTTACTTGGCTATCTGTCGTTGCTTACAGGGGGGATTTCAAGGTCACTGTGGTTTTAATCACCAGAGGCACTGTGATCTGGTGCAGCCTATTCCCAGGTTGTGAGTAATGGACCGGAATTGTTTCACTGCTCCCTATTCAGACTTCTCTATGTTGCACTCTGAGTTATCAGCCTGTAATGGTTCTGATGGTATGGACCTGTTTGCCCAGGCACAGATTCTGTGGGCTTTGTTTGTCGTCACGGAGGCTGACAGTGTCTGGCTCCACACCTAATATGTCTGGATTTTCCAGAGTACAGCTATGGTCCCGATTTCTGGTTTCTCACTAGGCTTCTCGCCACAGGCCTGGCCTCTGAGCCTGATTCCCTCCTTGTCTGCGTATCCGCAGCTCTCCCTCCCTGGCTGCTCGGCCGTGGGTGCACAGAGCCCCGGATCCCCCAGCCGCCTGAGTGGACCTCTCGCCCCAGCAACTCAGCCGTGGGTGCGTGGATCCCTGGCCCAGCCCACGCCTGACTCTCTCCCCAGTTGTCCTGCCTTGGGTTCGTGGGGATTTGGCCCTGCCAGCCGAGCTCCCCCCCTAGCTGCGCTGCCTTGAGTGCGCGCAGGATTCGGCCCTTCCTACCCGCCTTTGTGTTCCAGGTTTCCCGCGCTCTGTTGGAACCTCCAGCCCTCCGCTTCACGAGTGGCTGTGGACCACCCGCTGAGCCCCCTGTTTGTTCCTTGCTAAGACTTCCACTATCTCACAAAATTTTTTAAGTGGGCATAAGTTCTACCTGAGGTGTGGGGAGCCCAGTACGCTAGTGAACTATCGCCAAGTGGGCTCTGATTCTGCCTGCTGTGAGTTGGGGACGATCTTACCAGGCACCTCTCCAAATGGGAGTTCCCGAATCCCGGGTTTAGTGGCTTCCGTGTCTTCGAGAGATAGGGAGAGAGCCTTACCCTGGGACTTTTAACAGTCCCTTGGGAGCTGTGAGTGTTCCTGGGAGGGTCTAGCCCCTCCGGTTTTTGCACAGTGCCCAATAACTCTGTGTTTTTTATGGCTCTTTTTTCCCCGCATTCAAAATGCGTCAGTGTAGGTTGCCGCCATCTTCCTTCCCCCCTAATTTTTTTTTCTTAATAGTGCCAGTAGAACTTTCATAAAAATTATGCTGACTCTATGTACTGCTTGTATAGTATGGTTGTTTTAGCATTACTACTTCTAATCATGGATAATTTAAATGTATCTGTTCATTTATGTGTTCTTTTTATGCTTTAAAGATTCACATATTTTTAAAAAATATATGAGTGTTTTGTATACATACATATACATACATACATATATATAAATATATATGTGTGTGTGTGTGTGTGTGTGTGTGTGAGTGTGTGTGTGTGCCTATGTGCCTGCCTAGTTCTGGAGTGTCAGATCCCCTGGAACTGAAGTTATAGATGATTGGGAGCTGGCATGTGATTCTGAAACTGAACATGACTGTGCTGCAAAAGCAGTAAGTGCTCTTAGCCAAAAGCAGTAAGTCCTCTTAGCCACTTATCATGTTTGATGTACATAAATCATTCAATCCAGCCATGCAAAATAATGCATTTATCATTTTATATATTATCTGTTAATTGTTGTTATAAAAGTACTATTTGCAATTTTTTAATGTTTATTTATTACTTCAAGTTACATCTCCATCACCGTCTTCTTCCTCCACCCCTCCCATTCCCACCCTCCCACCCTCTCCCCCTTCTCCCAGAACTCATGATTCTTCTCTTTGAATAATTAGGCCACAATTATGAAAATTATAAGGTGTAACATACACTCCCAATGTCCAGTATATGCATATTTGGCAACTGATATTAATATTTTATTATCTATCTCCATGAGTTTAAAATTCTATACCTAACTCATTTTCCATCCTAACTTGCATTACCAACTTAAAAACATCTTCTTATATGTAGAACAACCTTTTAACTCCTAAACAACTTAAAATTTAACTGTGACACTCTAACTATCTAGTCTTCAATCACATCAGCGACCTCAGAAGGATAAATATATCTGATTATACAGGAAATGCAGAGCCAGCAGCTTCCAAAACTAGGAAATGACAGACAACTGACTGCCTGGACAGTCCTCAATTTCTCTCCATACATTAGAGTATCTATCATTGACTCTTCACAAAATTGCAAATAGTGCTAAGATAGATGTACTATTTGCAATTTTGTGAAGAGTCAATGAACCAGGTGTGATACTGTACAGCTGTGATCCCAGCACTTGGGAGCTGGAAACAGTACAATCAAGAGTTCAAGGCCAGCCTCAATAACAAAGCAAGTTGAAGGCTAGCTTAGGAGACATAAGGCCCTGTTTCAAAAATCAAAACAACAACAAAAAAAGAAAACATTTGTACAAGCTCTATTATTTCTTTTCTTTAACAACTTCATGCATGTTTTAGAGTTTTCGTTGTATAGATATCTTGCTTACTTTATCAGATTTATTCATGAATATTCTATTGTGTTTGATCCTGTTGTAAATGTGATCAAAGCAATTCTGATTCCATATTCACAGCAACACAAGAACAAAACCAACCAACCAACCAACCAAACAAACAAACAAACAAAAAAAAAACCTTCACACATGCATAAAAACAAAACATACATACAGAATGAAATCAACTAATGCTACTGTCTGACATTCTTCTCTTTGTAAAAAGGGAAAAGTGGGGTGGGTAGAAGATGAACTTAGAGGAAAGAAGAGTTCGTTTTTCTTAGTCATCTCTAATAGGGTGGACTAGAAAGAAGATAGTAGCCTGACCTCCATCTATCTGCAGTACTACAAAGCATGAAGGAGCACACACCGAATGCCAAAGGAAGTAGGAATACTACTTGTCCCACACACTTTTACAAGCATCACAAAAGCATCTAAGAACTGATTTTGAAGAATAGACATCTAGAGTCTCATAGTTAAATTTTGAGTTGTTTAGGAATCAAGAGGGTGTTATAGATCTAAGAAGATACTCTTAAAAGCGTGTTTCAAGTTAGTATGAATGTTGAGTCAGATATAGACCTTTAAACTCATGGAGACGGTTAGATAGTAGAATGTTAAAGTCAGGGGCCAAATATGTATAAACTGGACATTGGGAAGGTATACTGGGCCACTTAACTCTCATAAATGTGGCATATTTATATCTGTTGTTCTGTATAGTATTTACTGTTATAAGAGAAGGAACCATCTGTTGGACTGAAAGGGGAAACTTCTGGGGGGGAGAGGGTGGAAGGGTGAGATAGGAAGGGGGAATAGGGAAGGGTTTGTGACTGAGATGTAACTTGAAGAAAAAAAATAAAGTATTTAAAAAAAAAAAAGAAGCTGCAGACTACAGATCTTCCATACTGGGTAGGTTGTGACTAGTTTTAAAGTTCTCTTGCTTTTTAAATTTCCAGTGTCTTTTTATTAATATTTGGAATATGTAATATAGCTGACTTGCTAAAAAAAGACAACTAACCTTTAAGGCTAAATACAATAAATTCCTTATATATAAAATAATTCAATTGAAATATATTTTATGTGCTTATAATTATTTCGACACTAATTTATATGAATACCTGGAAGAAATGGGTCTTATAGCCATGCATTTTGCAGACCGTATGCTGAGTATAACTGGGTCAGATCCTGTGTCAAATACTTCTTTCTTGGATTTCTGAAGCAGGTGCATATCTGTTCTATCTTTTCCTAGTTGGCAGTTGCTTTATAATTGTTTCAGAAAATATCTTCTATCTTCATCTCAGAGAGTTGAAATGCTCATAAATTTGTAAGGTAAATTTTTTGGCAGGCCAGATCCACTATAGCCTTCAGACATGTTTAGATATTCTTCAAAGCATACTTTACTGCTTGAGAGGAACAGATTTACTGTTCAATAGAGAAAGAATAATACATGCTATGAGGCATATCGCTGGCTTTGTGTTCAGTTTGAATATGTTGGGTTTTAGGTGATGAACCTTTGATAAAGAAAAAAATTAGCCCTTTAATTTTTTTTTTAACTCTCATTGCATCCCAAAAAGAAAGGCTCAAATGCTACCACTAGTATATGTTGTGATAAAGTAGCAGTTTGAGGTTCTTTTCAGGGTGGGCAGGTTTTACTGCCTGCCCATATAGAGACTGAGTCATTGTGAACACTGCACATGGCCTTTTCTTACATGATAACAGAAAAAATTGGCAAAAATTTCCATCCCAAGTGAAGCTGTGTTATTAATTAGAAGTAAGAGGTTCAGAGTCTGAAGTGGGGGGTGATAGGTGGGTCTCTATATCTAATGGTGCTTCTAGTTTGTAAGATGGTTGATCACATTATCAGAAGGCCAAGAACTTGTCATGTGAAAGAGGTGGCCTCTTTTCAGAATTTCTTTATTCAGAACAGTCGTAAATATAAGGACTTTTGGTTAGCATATATCTAAGTTAATTCTGTATGCTGTCATCCTGTAAGCCTCAGAAATTTACATGTTTTCAGGAAGTTGAGAAGCAATGAAATACATACAATTCTATTGCTCTGCTGAACATGACTAAGTCTTCTTAATGGCTTTGAAGGCTATTTAGGATTTTGTCACTCCTCCATGTAATCATTAAAGACAACGCTCTCACTGAGCCGAACAACAAACATAAACTGAAGGAGGCACTGGGTAATGCGCTTTCATTCTGTGGCACACTCTACTTATTTGTTGAACAAAATCCTGGTAAGTCTGTTTACTATTTGCCCACTATGTACACCTCAAGGTTTAGCAGTGAAGGCATTGCATTGACAGTTTTTCCAGCATCTCATTTTAATTAATCCATAAATTTACTGGACAAAGCGCCTACCTGGGGGAGATGTGTACACAGTTCTTAAGTCGTCCTATTGTTGAATGTCTTCTACTGGAAGCTTTTAGGAAAAAAAAATCTTTGATTCTGTTTTTTTCTCCTTTTCAATTGTAAAGGAGAACACTTCTTTATGTCTCCTGATATGTATGTCAAGAATTAATCAGAATAGTACAAGTTAGTCCTACTTACCAGGTGGCTCTTACATACAGATTAGGGACTTCTAATTTACATAATTGAAAGACCACTAATAATTTAATAATGAAAAAGTCTTGGCCATAAAAATCTCCTTTCCTGATTGCCAATACAGTAAATAAATGGAGCATTTATTTGAAGTGTGGAGAGAGAAAGACATTAGATTGAATCATTTGACATTGCTAGTTTTACGGGTCAGTAGTTGTCAAGTATTGGCAATTCCATGTGGTTTATCTAAGTAGGTAACAGGCAGATGCTTTCAAGCAGTGAATAAATTTTAAATCTAAAATGCTTCTGTAAGTACAACTTCACTTTCACATGTAGGCTGAGATTTCTCGGAAAGTCATATTATAGTGATTTGGATTTAAAATAATCTGTTGTGAGAAGGCAGAAATAAAAGGAGATGTAGATCATATCTTCTGTTAGTCTGGAAAAGGAAATGCAGAGTTCATAGATGGAGTTATTTCATGAAATCCCAGCAAGTCTTTGAAAAGCAAGGTGATTCCTTTTCTTGGTATCCAAGAAAAATTTCAGAGAGCTACATTAAAGTGGGTACCATTTGGGGAGCCTTTTACCTTCAAACTACAAAATGTCTTTGTATAAGTCTTTCCATTGGCTTAAAGATGTACGGAGCTTTGTATAAATTTTTGCATCAATTTTGTGAATTCAAAAGTATAACTATGATGGGTATTTGTTTATTCTTCATTTCAAGATATGCAAAACCTTGTTCTCTATGAAATTAAAATTGCTCAATTATAACTTCATATTGAAATAAGACCTACATTTCCATAGCCACTTAAGTAGGATACAAAAACTGTGCCTTACTTCAAGGAAATCTATTTAAATTCTTCATAGAGTTTGAATATTTTGAACAAGATTTCAATACCAAAATATCTCCATAGTCATCAGTAATTTACTCTTTAAATATCTGTTTTCTACATTTGAACAGATGAGGTGTGAGAGGGAGAGGGGAAGGGGGAGAGAGGGAGAGGGAAAGTGGGAGAGAGAAGGAGAGGGAGGGAGAGAGAGAGAGTGCATTTGTTGAACTCACAACCAAGGTAATTTTCAGATAATGTTTAAAACAAATGCATATCTGAATTTATACCTCTACTATTGTTCAATGTTTTATATCTTTAATTTTTAAATGTATACACTTACAATTAAGAGTAAATTCACTCCAGCTAATAAACTTTAAGAATTATACATGTATAGCTCTGTGCTTATAAGGAAATATATGATTGATATATTAATCCCCAACTATAGTATAATGTCCAACTCTCAAGGACTTGTATGTTTTCATTAAACAAGATGTGCCAGGCACCAAAAAGGGCTTTATATGTCTCAGCTAAGTTAGTTGTCACAGCTCTGCTAATAGCTATTTTTCTCCTTACCTGTCCTCAATATGAGGAATCTAGTAGCTGGTGACTAGAAGTAGACCTGAAGTCAGATCTTATATCTATCATAGTAGAAGAACTGCTGTGAAATACATCTGAAGTCTGATTAGACATTTTGAAATGTCCACAATTGGAATGTATTGTGTTTTAATAAAACTTACCTGTGAGGTTTTCTAAAGTGTTAATTATTATTTAATGAATTAGCATAATGGAGAAGCTTCTGAAACATACATCTTGGACAAGAATACCAAAAATCTACCCTATGGGATGCAGTGTGAGGTAGAAAGTTACAGGCTGTACTTGAAACACAAAGAACACTTTTATGAGAATCAGATATCCCAAACCTATCATGACCTAACAGGGTCTGCTCCTGAAGGGGTCACATTTCCTTCACTACAGAAAACTAAATAGGAGTCAGGAGATTTGAGAGAATTGTGACAAAATTAGTTTAATTTGGGCGAGCTCCACAAAGCAGAAACAAGGAAGAGATGGTTATAAATAGGACAAGTCCACATGAAATAAAGCAGAGTGAAGAAGATGGATGTGTTAGTGTCCAGACTCACCATTGTACACTGAATGGTCTCTAGCAAGAGGCTTACTAGAAAAAAAAAATGAGGTATTTCAGAATATACTCTTATTTGGTTTATGCATCACATGGAACTATCAAAGTGAATCTGATCCCTTTTCTTCTCCTGGAAGACAGAAGCCATGAGCTACACACTGTCTGTGAGTGAACAAGAGCAATAAAGCATTTAACTGAAGTCCATTCCTCTTAGCTCAGAAAAGTTTTCTACTTCCAGGTTTTGCTTACTGAAGACCATTTTTCCAAGGAAGACTTTAATGTCACAGGTTTATCCTGTTACTACTAGTATCAGTTACTACTAGTACTACTAGCTAGAAACACAAATATTTGCTCCCCATCTTAGAATCACCGAACTGAAACCTGTTCTTTAGCAAGACCACTGAGAAACTTTTATAGACATTAAATCATGTAATTGAATCACAGATGCAGTAAAAGGCAGGCACCCAGAAAGAAGGGCTAACTGGTTGCTTGGGTTTTAGGGCTTCACAGACTTTTGAGAAAGACAGACTTATTTACAGACTTCCCAGAGAGATGGAGCCCAGAGAGCACAAAGATATGACTTAACAAAATCTGAGCATCCAGTGCACAGGCACTGTTGGAAAAGCTATTTGCCTTACTAATTAACGTGGAGATGACATCTGGCAAATCATGGCCATTCAGTGGGATTACTTATTGTGGTCTGTATATCTAACACCAATGGTTACTCTCCACGTGATCCAAAACCAAGAGTTTGTGGCACAATGAACAACACTTGGGTGAGTTTGCAACCCAGCCCAGAAATAAAATGCTGAGGATTAAAATGGTTTTTAAAAATGTTGAATTGTCCTATTTCGTGATGTTTTCTCTTAAAGATATCTCAAAATTATCTTAAGCTTAATGTTACCAAAAGCAAAAGTAATGTTACCATTATCATTGAGTTCCATGTCTCCTCTCTACTATGAGATATGATACTAAGTTCATTTTTTAAATGGTGGGTCTAAAGCTTGCATTATTAGCATGTTGTGTTTGCAAACTATCTCATGAAACATTGGTTCAGGTCAGGTTATGGACTTTGCTGGGAAGTTTTTCAGGCCATCAATGGTATGCATTTGTGAAGCATATGCAACTGTATGCTAAGGCTGAGCAGTGTAGGCAGGTAATTGTTTTGTGATAAGTGTGACCCTTCAACTTTCAACATCTCAAACTTGATCATATATGAAGGTCTGAATCCTGAGGTTTGCAAGGCCATGTCCTTGAGGTTCAAGTTAGTAAAAGTTCAGTATCACATCTACTGCATTCCATTGACAAAAGCAAGTCACATACCACTATAGCAGAAGCCAGAGTGGGAAATACATAGGAAATGTCTTGATGTCACACTGTCATTACCATGAATATACTAAGAGAAAGAAATTTCCCTTTTTCAGAATCAACCTGTCATGATTAAAAAATCAGGAGTCTTTCAATAAGAGGGTCCATATTTCATTCAACTTGATTTCTCTAATACCATCTTGCTTGAAATATATGATATTTTAACCATTTGATGAATATCTTGAAATTTTTTACTTGATCTTACTTTTATCTCCAAATAAATCTTTATTTTTAAAATCCCTGACCAGAATCTAAATTCTGTTCAAATGTGATGTTTATCATACACATGAGGGATTCAGATGATGTTACCTCCAATAGGCTGCTTTTGCTGTTTGATTATTTTGAGCTAAAAAAGAACAAAAACAACAACAAACAAAAAAACAACCCCAAACTGGAAAAAGAAGGTTCAGAAAGCTCTTTGTCTCTTTATCTCAGGGTTAGAAATGTAAAGATGCCCACTGTGTATTCCTCCCCAGTACCAAAAATCAAATGACTCATTTCCATTGTAATGCCTCTCTCTCTAGTCTCAAAAACTAAGGACTCCAAGATTGCTCATCACTGAAGATGACACCGAACCATGTCCACATACACCGCCTTCCTAAACATCCTGTCTGCCATTAGTTTCCCCACATAGTTCCCTAGCCACCGTCTATAACTCCCTAGAAACTCAAAACCACTTTACTTCATCTAATTGCTTCTCTATAACTTGGTACCTTTGTTAAAAGATGACAGATAAGACACAGTTCTCCTAGCCAACTGTTTCTTGGTATTGTCTTTTGTTTTTCCCTGAAGCCTTTTTACACTTCAATTTTTCTTCTATAAATTTGTCTTTTATCAGTTTAATTTATAAGTCTCAGATGTAGACACTAAAAGGAACAAGGAAAAGAGTCTATCTTCCTATACACTTACAAAATTGTACTTACTAGGATACAGAAAATAGGAAACATAGCGTTTTAATCTTGTTTAGAAAATAAGCATAGCCTGTCTTAGGAAAATTTCTCACAAATCTTCCCTTAATCAATATTGTAACAAATTTTTAAAAGATACCTTTTTTAACATTCTTTTTAATTTATTTATTATATATACAGTATTTGCTCTACATATATGCCCGGGCAGATCTCAATATAGATGGCTGTGAGCTACCATGTGGTTGCTGGGAATTGAACTCAGGACCTTGGGAAGAACAGCCAGTGCTCTTAACCTCTGAGCCACCTCTCCAGCCCCAAAAAACACTAAAAACATAACTGTCAGCTTCTACACAGCCCAGAGATATCTGAGGGACTCTAAATTGGGGGATTGTCTCCAATATTTTGGCCTTTGGGCATATCTGTGGGGGATGTTTTTGATTGCTAATTGACTTCAGATGACCAAGCCCACTGTGGGTAGAGCCATTCCTAGTCAAGAAGTCTTGGACTATGTAAGAAAGTAAACTGACTTTTTAATTGTTCAGATTCGTTTTGTTTATCCTGGATCTTTTCCTTTTTTTTAATGTGAAATTTAAGATTATTTTTTAAATTTCTGTTAAGAATTGCATTAGAATTTTGATGGACAGTGCATTGAATCTGTGGATTGCTCTTGGTATGATGGCCATTTTCACATTTATCCTCACTCTGAACATGGGAGGTATTTCTGTCTTCTTCAATCTCTTAAAAGTTTTCATTGAATAAGTCTTTCACCTCCTTGATTAAATTTAGTCTAAGATAATTCATTTTTAAAGATAATTGTGCATGTTATGGCTTTCCTGATTTCTTTCTCTTTTTGTTTGTCATGTGTATACAGGAAATCTACTGACTTTTTGTGTTTATTTTGTATTCTGTTAGTTGCCGACTGTTTTTAACAGCTGTAGGTGTTTTCTGGTGGAATTGTTATAGTCTTTTATGTAAAGAATCACATCATCTGTAAATAAGGATATTTTGACTACTTCTTTTCTTATTCATATCTCCTTAAATTGTCTTATTTCTTTAAGACTACAATTACACATTGAACATGTGGAATGAGAATGGACATGTTTGTCTTTTTCTTGATGTTAATGGAAACTCTGAAACTGCTGGTGTTATCACCATCCCATATTTCTAGTAATACTACAAAGCAATAGTAAAAAAAAAAAAAACCCATCATAGTATAGGCATAAAAGCAGATAAGTTCACTTCTGGAATAGAATTGATTCACATATATGTCCACACTCCTAAAGCTACGTGATTCTTCACAATGAGGCCAAAATATACACTGGATAAAAGATGTCATCTTCAACAAATGGTGCTGCTCAAACTCGATAGCTACATGTAGAATAATGAAACTAGATCCTTGTCTTTCACCCTGTACAACACTCAACTTTAAGAAGATCAACAACCTCAGCATAAAACCTGATATCCTGAATCTCATACAGAAGGTATGGCAGGGTTCATATGCTTGAACTCATTGGTACAAAAAGGATTTTCTGCATAGGTCACCAGGAATGTAGACATTAAGAATAATCAGTTGACAAATGGGACCGCATGAAATGAACTGTTTGTGCACATCAAAGCATACAATCGTTCAGGTGAAGAGATAGTCCATGGAATGTGAGAAAATCTTTATCAGCTATGCATCCAACAGAGAGTTGATATCTAAATATATAAGGAACTCCAAAAAAAATAAACAACAAGAAAACAAACAACCCAATTTCAGACTTCTGAAAAGAGAAATATAAATGGTTGAGAAATAAGGTTTTAGAAGTTTAACATATTTAACCATCAGGTAAATTAAAATTAAAATTACTTAGAAATTTCATCTTACCATAATCAGAACGACTAAGATTAAAAACATAATGGCAATTGCTGGCCTAGATGTGGAGGAAGGGTGACAGTTATTTAATACTTGTTAGGAAAAAATTGGTGCAACTATTATAGAAATCAATGTGGTAATTCCTTCTAAAGCTAGGAATAAGGTCTACCAAATGATCCAGCCACACCACTTTTGGGCATATACACAAAAGACTCTACAGCCTTTTAGCAGAGATACTTGTTTATCCATGTTCATTGCTCTTCTATTCACAATAGCTAAGAGGAGGAAAATGCTTAGCTATCTCTCAACAAATGAATAGATATCAGTATAAGATGTGATACATTTATGAAAACATATCACATAAGAAAAATTATGAAATTTGAAGATTATTGGATAGAGTGGAAAGTAATCATTCTGAGAGAGCTAATCCAGACTCAGACAAGCATTGCTTTTCTTTCTTTCTTTCACCATGATGAAGGGATGTTTTCAGAAGAAAAACATGCAGTGATATAAAGGGATAAAGAACAATAATGGAAAAGGATGGGTGAAAAGGTGTGGAGATGACAGGACAGGGTAGAGGAGAGACCTCAGGGAAGGGATTACAAACACTAAAAACCTTTTGGAACTCATATAAAAAACTACAACCACAGAAGCTTCAAAAATATAAATATAAATATATATATATACACACACATACACACATATATTATGTTAATATATATGTAGAATTGTTTTAAATTACTAACCCTGTAACAAGACAACAGTGCCCCTAAGAACAGATACGAATTCTGGAATGAGTTGTTGGCTAATGATGTCCCACAGAAACCCCATAATCATTATTACACAGTGTCAACATTGCTCTTATTTACCTTCCAGGACTTGATGGAAATTTTCTATTCCTGAAGACATCATATACTTTTGAATCATGGAACAATGGGAAATCAAGCTGCTATTGACTTGTAAGGTTCAGCACTTGGGGGTAACTTTCATAGTGCTAGAAAATGCTATTCACAGTGCAGAGGAGAAAGTAATCATCAGCCTTATTCAGGTCAGGTGTTAACCCTTCTAGCTACAATAACAACCTCCCTTGTAAAATATGCTCACTGGTGCAATAATAGCAAAAATGTCATGGGAGTAGACAATCACTTTCTGATTAGATTTAAACATCGTTCCACAAGACAGATCCCATAGCTGGCACAGTTATTTGAGCCAAGAACTTATGGCAAGGCTTGTCATAGACTCTGGGGGAGAACCACTACTCTTAGTCAGCTTATGGGAAACAGTACTAAACTAACTCCTAAGAACATCTCATTATATCTGTAAATTAGTTCACTACTTCACCCTCATCAGAGAAGTTTCTCTTTGCAGTAGGTAGTAACTAACATTGAGACCTACAACTGAGCAAGGTACAGAAAATAAATGGCTGAAGAACGTTTATCTTTAAATGGGACATCTATACAATAGGCCCCCTCCCCCAAGGTTCAGGGACCATTGTCAAAGAGGGAGGGAGGGGATGGAAAGATTGTAAGAGCCAGATGCAGTGGGTGACTACACAGAAAAGGTGTTTTCTGGACACAGCAGTGCAGTTGTACATATAAACTCAGTGTAGTTATGACAGCTTGCAGAAGGCCTGAGCAAGCTTAAATAAGACAAAACCCCAACATGGAGGGGGAAGATGGGCACTGACCTGTAGCTGAGGTGCTATTGATTATTGAGAGCTACTGGAAGAGAGTTTGTGCCCTTTCAGAATGTGACCCCTGGTATTTCTAATATTCTAGTGAATGTTAAGCCTAACAAACTTAAGAGTATGTAATCAGCACTAAGGGAATTTTATGTGTTCAAAAAATGATCAAGGACTCAAAGTTTTGTGGGTATGTATGGGAGGAGTGTATCTGGGAGGAGATAAGGGAAGGGGAATGAATGTGATCAAAATGCAATGCATTAAATCCTCAAAAAAGTTATAGAAAGTATTTTTATAAAGAAAGCTAGCTGAGCAGAGGCTCAGGGGCAAGCCTGATATAACCAGCTTTCCTTGATGCTCCTTTCCTGTGTTCCTGCTTGAGTTTCTGCCCTGACATATGTGTGTGTGTTTGTGTGTCTTTCCATATATATATATGTGTGTGTGTGTGTGTGTGTGTGTGTGTGTGTGTGTGTGTGTGTCTAGTTTAAAATATGATTAGAACCAAATTCTTATATTTTAATCTTTAATATATTTCTATTTACGAGTTACTCTGTAATATAAATGTATATATACATATATACATGTATATATATGCATATATAGAGAGGGAGAGAGAGAAAAAATAGAAGGGATTGAGAGAAAGCAGTCATTTGTCTTTTAAGAATTTTTTAATGAACAACACAATTTGCCACATAAGCTATTAAATCATTGTCTTGTATCCTTGGAGGACCACAGTAAATTATCTCAAATGTTCATACATGGAATGGACTGAACAGTTCAAATACTTTCCTACTCACAGAAGTCACATCTTCTGGAGAAAATCGCTAATATGAGGACATCTTTCCCTACAATCAGAGCAATGCCACATGGAAATAAAGGCCTTGTATTGCTGGCATCACTGCAGAAGGTAAGAAAAATCCTGAAGAATATAGCACATTGGGAGTGTTTTGTTAGATGCAGAGGTGGGGGAAGAGGGCATAGAATCCCAGACACATCACATAGTAAATACAAAAGGTGGGGAACAAGCTCTGTCTCTCAGATGCACACGTAACACAGGCATGTAGGGGCATCAGGAGAGGATGCTCAGGGGAGTTAGCATGGCTCTGAATGGAACCTTTTGCTGAGATGTCACAGCTTTTCAAGTGACAGGCAGCAGAGGAATGACAGTTTCATTTCATCACCAATTTATATCTCAGTCTATAGATCTTTTCTTTGTCATCTTTTTCCTTCTCTTTCCCTTTCTTTCTTGTTTCATTCCCTGTTTTTTTTTAATCTATATACCAGCCTTTGAATCACTGCTTGATCAGCATGCAATCCCATCAAATATGATTTTTATTTTGAAGGTCACAAGTTCCCCTTAGAATTGAACATCATTCCTACAAACTTGCACTTCAGGATTCCCTTCTAAACCATCTTAAGTCGGTCCACTTTGGATTCCTTTTCCCTGATTTGCAGGCACAGGCTATCAGTGACTTTCTTCAGGCTAGTTCATTTAAATATTAAAACATTTCATTAGTGTGCAACTGCCTTCATAGTTCAGCTTTCATGGCCTGTGCTTTTACTAAATTAATAGTCAGCACTTCCATAGCATTCATGATTTTCAAAGCAACGTGTAAATATTAATTAATGTTAATACTACCCTAAGAGAATGCTGTAACTAGTTAACGGACTGAATTTTATTTTGAATTATTTTTAAATGGTTTTCAACTTGGGAGGGAACCTGGGGAGAATGTACAGGCATCTGTAGCATTTGGTGTCTTGTGCTGCTGCCTAAATGTAATGATGCAGCAAATTGAACTGAATCATCTTCAGAGGATATTAAGGTTGGATCCATCTAGAATTAATCAGCTTAAAGAATTACCTGTTCTTTAAAGTGCATCAACCAAAACAGCAACTGGAATACATATCTAGAAAGAAAAATAGCTCTTACTCAGAGCATCTTTTCTTTTTCTTCTTTAATTAAAATCCTACAATTCTATTATTCTTTCTTAACCATTTAGCATTAGTTACAGATGCATGAATGGTCATAAATGATTAATAGATTAAAAATAAGATTTGCTCTGAAGTCAATTAGCAAGTACTTATTAATATCCATGATGTATCAAATTCTTGCTTCTAACGGGAAGAGAAGAAATCAAAAAAGAAAATATTAAACAACAATGTGATGTTAGAGTGTTTTCAAATTTACCTGTAAGATAAGCTAACATGTAAACATTTAAAGGGGCAATCATCACTCCAAGTTTATAAAGTACAGTGGGAAAGGGGGGGTCCTCTACAAAGTACATTAAGGAGGATTACTCTGGTGAATGACAAGAACAGGGTACTGTGTCGAGGAAGAATTACATTTGAAGCTGGGAGTTTTCCAATGTGGTATTGAGTTTTGATCACCTTGAAACATAAAGAGACCTCAGTTCTTGAACAGAAGATGGTGAGATCAAAGGTCTGCTCTAAGCTAAGAGTCATGATCAAGCAGTCGTCAATGTTGGAGGAATGGAACCTTAATTTCACGACCCAAGAAAGACAAGAGAGATTGGTTTGAGAATGGAGTGCAACTAGAGGATAATCATTGGACTTAAGTGACTGTAGCTTAAAATCCTAATTAGGCAAGCTACAGACCCAAACCTCCTAGGATGTGTCAGGGTTCCAAAATGCCAAATAATTTTAGACATGTTGAGTGCTATTGAGCGTTGTGCTGATCTCTCTTTACATTTTTATTCTGCTCTCCTTAATATGTGTGTTCTTTGAATATGCAAAATCACCAGGAGTGTGCATTCTGGTCCTTGAACCAGTGGGTAGATCCTTCCTTATGATTGACACCCTTAAATGAAACCCTGACAACCAACTGGCTGATTTTCTGACTACAGGGCACACCACTCTTATGTAATCTTAGCTAGTTTAGATATGTCATGCTCATTCTTAAGATACTCCAGTTTCAAGGACCACTAAAACTAAACACATGGCTTCTATTCTAGTTGGTATGGTTAGTCATGACCATTTCAGATAACCTGACATCCAGTCATCAAGATGGAATAGATGCAATGCGGACATGGTGGTTGTTTCTTATATAAGGAACTGGTCTCTGTATAGGCGCTGTGATAGGAGAAACTAGAATTTGTGCTATGGTGGGTGTAAACATAATCTTTTGTGTTCTCCTGGTTATATAAGCACATGTTTTAGCTCCCTTTTGGAGTAAGTTGGCAGGCACCCTTGTGTGGCCGTCCCTGGTGCTGCTCCATTAAGTGCAATAAAAGAATTTTCTCTACTGTGCTTTTCTTGCTTACTCATATCTCTCTCATGAATAGAGAAGACTGAGATAGTAATATGAAAAGGAGATGGAGAGGGCATATGAAGAGTTTTGCACAAAATCAAAAAGAAAAAAAGCACAAAGGAAGGAGGTGAGAAGAGACAGAGAGTAAAAACTATGACAGGCAGGAAATTCGTGAGCATATAATATGAGTGACCACAGGCTTTGGTCACTTGAAAAGTCACAAGGCCTAAGAATTCTAGTATGTGAGGCTGACTTATGTTAGGAGCAGGGTCCAGACACTTGGAGCTTGAAAGGGATCTCTGCTACCTTTATATGTTGCTGGCAGTGCTGACATAAGGTGATATGGAGATTTATTTAGATAAAGTAACACATCAGAAGCATATGTAATGGGCCTTCGGCAAAGCTATGATTAAAATTTGGAATAAATCATAGCAAACGCTCAACCTTGTTCTTTTAAGTATTCATTAGGTCACCTGATCCTTCCACCATCATTGCTGTCAGTATGTATTCTCCTTTAGAAAGAGAATATATGTCATGAGGCTTGGATTTCCCTTTCTTAGGTTATGTCAGATTTTTCTAAATGACTTTCCTGCAAGAATAGAAATAAACCTCATAACGTCCTGAAAACCAGGACATGTTCAAATTTATTACTGATCTGACAATAAAGCAAAGAAGCAAGGGAGTATATGTGGCAGTAGGAGTGCAAGAGGGGAGTAGCATGTGTTCATAAAGTAGCCACCAAACCAATTGTCCGATTGTCATATATGAGAACACAGTGGCTATTTTAAAAATGGCAGGATGCCTGTATTTCTCTGGTGTCCTAGGGGAAGTTGTTCATATTCTTTGGAGGAGGTCCCAGGTTAATAAATGAGTAACTGAGTTCTGAATAGTTAGACAAGTTTAGTTGATGTCTGGGTCTACAGCTGTCCCAACACTAGGAAAACAAAGCAGGTATTAGACACATGCTTGGTGGCTTGATATCACAAAATATGGGGTTTCCATGTCTTCAAAAGATATGAGGTAGGTATATCTAGGCATGAGAGTTTTCTGACAGGAAAGAAAATGATGTTCACTTTTTATGTTGACTAAGTTTGAGAATCTGATCATCCCCTTAAAATGCATACTTCATTTATATTACTGTGGCTGGGTCTTTTGGAATCATCTCAGGACCAACTCCACTTTTATCATTATCCAGCGTCAGGTTATTCAAGGATCTGAACACAAAGCAAGACTTATACTCTATCCTAAATCTGCCAGTAGCAAGTGTTAAGAATACAAAGTACCAGATAAACAACTTCGAGTAATAACTTGGATTTAAGATGCTGTTGGAAAAAGTTATGATATAGTCAGAACTTACTCAGCCTGTGTGTTTAATAAACTTCCTCCAGCCCTCACCTCTTTTACTTTCCCACCATGGAGAGAAAATGAAGTCAGTTTTTATCCTTTCCTGGGTTCATCTTGTAAACTGAAGTATGAAAAATAAAATAGAACATGAATTTCATATTTCAGGTGTCCCGTTTAAAGGTTCTCAAAGCCATGTGAGATACTATGTTAAGATTCAACAAAGGGAAGAAAATGCAAATTATAGAGGTACTAGCTGATATTTAATATTCAGGGTGAACTCATTTAACATCTGTCTCAAGGGGACAGAATGTTTTATTAACAATTATTCCAGCTCTGGAATTTATTATCTATTATGGGCCTAAGTTGAATAAAGATAAATAAGAAGAATTCAACAAGTGTTGTCTTGATTGAAGTAGCTATTTGAACAGATCTTGGAAATCTAGAAAAGGACAATTCAATGGCAAATTCCAAGGTCTATATCATATATAAGTTGTTCAAGATGTAAAAATCATCCTGTCTCAATGCCCACAAAACATTACAATAAAAAAACACAAAACAGCTACTGATACATCATGGAAAAATGTCACTATGTAGGATTCTGAGAGAGTCACCACTAGCACTGCACATCACAAATGCTAAATTTCACTCAACAAGATTGTTATGGGCTTTCCTAGTCTCTCTCATCATAAACATTCCTTACTTACTAGAGTTGTCTCTAAGAAATGTTTTTTTTCTTGTTTCATCAGTTCTAACTCCAGATAAATATACTTTTATAACACTAAATAAACATGTCCCATAGGTAGAATGTATATATGAGTGTTTATGAGAATTAAGTGAAGGAATTTATATAAAACACATCAGTAGTATCTATAGCTTTGTGATTCCTCAGAAAAACAATCAGAGGTCATGAGATTATTAAGCTATCTAAACCTTCTTCACACTGTGAATCTCTAGTCCAGATTCAAGAATAGGCAAGAGAATAAAGCGGACTAGAGCTGGTTACTTGTCCTGCTGTGGTCAGGCTGGGGCTCAATGGCTATGATGGAGAGTGCCACTTGTATGACAGGGGCTGAAACTGATTGGTGTTTCTAAGAGTCACTATGAAGACAAAATGACCTTCCCCTAGATTTCTGAGCTCTGTATCATATGCAAGGGAATGAAGACTCAGAAACATTCTGGGGGTTGAGGCAGTTGTAGAGATCTTGTGTGCCTGTGAGACACCTTGAGTTAGATCCCTAGCATCACACACACACACACACACACACACACACACACACAGGTTTAAAAGCTAAAAAAGAAAGTCCTTAAGATTTGCCAAAATCATACAGTTAGTGCTAGAACAAGAATGTTATCTATTCCCTTTGGTACCATATCTAGAACTCATTGTTCTACAATGTTAGATAAAAAACATCGAGTCCTCACACTTGGCATAAACTGTAGGTATGAGTTTGACAATGTACTTAATGTACTCATCTCCACTGCTATTACTGAAATTGTTTCTTACTTGTGCTATTTTGCATCAGATGAATTGGAAAGAAAACAAGTTATTGATTTTCCAAACCTGCAAGTCATAGAGGCACTTAAAATGTTGACAATCAGTAAACACTACAACCATAGTTTTCACAAAAACAATCCTATAGACATGAAGAAGAGAGGTCAATTCTAAGATCTGTTTCAATATGGTTCAAAGAATGACTGGAATAAGCAAGGTAAAGGAGCTTCAAGGTGGGCCAATGGGAGAGAAAAGGGTACTATGATAAAATATTCTCAGATTCCATCAAGAAAGAAAATTTCTGGAATAAAGCATGGCTCACTTTATTACTATTATTTTTGTATAGGAGACCATAGGCCCTTTAAGGCAAAACCTAGTTTCAGTAAGGAATAGGAATCACAGCAGCATCCCCATTATAACCCAAAGGCATAGCCTGACAATTATGTTTCTGGAAAACATGTTTGAGCCTCTACAAATCACCTTGCATATCCTCACGATTGAAACTGCCCCTAGCCAAGGCAATCCTTAGAGATCAAAAGATGACAGTACTAATACACAAAAGGGCTCTACCTTGCTTAGATACTACATATTAATATAAAATCCTGTACTCCCTAAGAAATAATCCAACTTTCAACACATAAAAACTTTCCAAATTCTAAGGGCAAATGTTACCCGCTAAAATGAAATTACACATTTCTTCAGCATAGTTCCAAATAACAAAGTGTATAAAATAAACTATGAGGCCGTGTGACCCCATTTCACAATCTCCCTGCAATAAATTCACCTGATAAATTCCTCAAATGATACCAGCTACTGAAAATCCTTGAAAGAAAGAAAAAGAAGGATTTTTAACATAATCAGAAACTGTTGTTTTTAGGACATGTATTACAGAATAATTTCCTGTGTTTTTAAAATAAAGAAAATTATTTTGACATTTGTTCACCCAAGTTTGTTAAAAAAAAGAAAGAAAATAAAGAAAGAAGAAAAAATTCCTAGCCATAAACTAGACTTTGAAGGAACTTTTGGCTGTGGGTCATATTTTCTACTGATTGGCAGTCAGTACATGGCTTTGGTTTATGTGGAATCTAGGCAGTCACAATTTTTGTGTATCCAATCAGATTTCTGTTAATTATGTATGTTTTCTTTCTATGGCAAAGAAAAGCAAAAATACATTTGCATTCCTTTCAGAGATCAGGGTGAAAATTTTGTTTTTACAGCATTGTCACACCTTAATTAAGTCAATTATTGAAAACAGGAGGTTTATATCTAGAGTTTTGGCCAAGCTCTAATTTAGGAACTCATTTTTCCTAAACATTTTAAAATTAAATAGTGCTCCCCAAAGTATTAAGTATGTGGTATCATACTGTGGATTCTTGCCCTCTAGTGTGGCATAGGACTGTCAGAAGCATATAGATTTAGGTTTAATATATATTCATAGAATGTATAATCTCAATGTCTTCAACATTCTCAGTAATCTATAACTAAAACTTATCTGGTGGTCTGTCTCTTTGTTCTAGGCATTTTTCTGATTTTTGTATATAGTACCACATGTATATACATGTTATATACACATGTATACATTACCATATATATATCTTATACATATATGTTTACAGTAATACACTTAGTTCTTATATTTCCAATTATACAGGGAAGGCATTGAGTCTCTGAGACATTAGTAACCTCCTGAGCATGTGAAGTTAGTGCCTGGAAGAGGCAAGTGAAATCTCACCTGATTCTCTTACATCCCTTTGAGCCAGTTCTTCATCCATAGACCGTCTGAGATAGTGATACTGTATACAGAGGAAAGGGCACATGGAATTCCAGAAACATTAACTTCACTCTCAGGATCTTCTGAAGGGCTTCAGGAAACTTTAAAATGCAAGTGCAATTCCTTGACATTACAAAAGTCATCCAAATCCACTTCAGGTCATTAAAAAGTGTTAATTACTTGCAAACATTTCTGTGTTGTTTGGAACAAATTGTTTGGTCAGATTTCAAACTGACTTGGCAAGATAGCACACATACCGGAGTTTCCTAACGCCCACTCCAGTTTTGAGATGTTGTACTTAAGTT
The DNA here is from genome assembly GCA_907164525.1 of Lophiomys imhausi. Lineage (NCBI taxonomy): Eukaryota > Metazoa > Chordata > Mammalia > Rodentia > Muridae > Lophiomys > Lophiomys imhausi. The sequence goes on from CAJQZJ010032828.1 coordinate 919,546, forward strand.
CTATTAATCACACCTGGCCTTAGCCTTGCTTTAGGCTTAGAAGGAAAATTAAAACTGCAAAATTAAGACACATTATGCTGGTACGTTGCAGAATGCGAGAAATATTGTTATCTGCTGTTTTCCTCTTTCTTGTTAAGGGAGTTAATAATTTGGGAGGTTGCCAACAGTGCTCTCAACAGATGAAAGTGAATTTTAGGTAACAGATCTAAATGACTCAAACAACATTGGAGATCTGGCATCCCCCAGCTCTACAGCTCTATGGGTGTTTGCTGTCTTGCATAAGCAGGCGTGTGTCCACCTGCACCGAGTTCTGGCAAGAGCATCTGTCCCTCCTGTTTCCACTGCCAGCTTTTGTTACAGGTGAGAGGCTTCATGTATGTGTCAGGAAAAGCCTTGGGCATACATAGCAGTTTGGATTTTTTCCCTGCATCACACAAGTTGAATGATAAAAATCAGACCTGGTTGAAACATACTTCTTGATAACCGATCTTTTAAAGAATGCTGTGGGGGATGCTTAATGAAATATAGATGTCAGCAGTTAGAAATAAGATAATAGAAATTCAAAAGAGAATTAAGTTCTTAAATCGGGTATTATTGCCAATTGTTTTACTAAGTTCATGCAATACAACACAAATGCACCTTGGATAAGCATGCTATATTATTGACTAAAAAGAATTGAATAAAAGTCATTACAAATGTGTTTCATTACCATCTCTCTGACCACAATGCAAAGCTGAATAACATGTTAGATTGTCCAGGATCTTCTGTTTGTATTGGTTACTTTGTCTGTTGCTGTGATAAAATACCACAACCAAGGCAACTGACAGAAGGAAGAGTATTGGAGCTTATGGATCCAGAATGAGTGTCTATAATGGCAGGAGAGGCATGGCAACAGGGAGCTGGAGTAGGAGGCAAAGAGATCGCATCTTCAACTGCAAATACATATCAGAGAGAACAAGCTGGAAGTGGAGTGCTGCTATGAGTTCTCAAGGCAGCTTCCAGTGATATAAGTTCTCCAACAAGGCTCCACCCACCACCCATAGATTCCACAATCTCTCCAAACAATGCGAAAATCCAGGACCAAGAGCTCAGTACATGACCCTATAAGGGACAATCCTCATTCAAACCACTAGGCTGCTCAACACTCATTTGAATGTAGAGTTCTAGAAGTAAGGACCTGAGGTCAGCAACACTAACATTCCCTGGGAACTTAGAAATGCAATTCTTGGTTTCACACTAGATTGCTGAAACAGTCATGGAGGCGAAACCTCCAGGGTATTACATGCATCTTTGCAGAACCTGTGCTGTGGGTGGTACACTCCTGGGACCACTCTAGTCTTCTTTTATCAACTCTGTGGTTATCTGTGGGTCTTGGAGCTAAGAGTCCACAAACAGAACCTTCTCTGAACTGTTGCCCTCAACCCAACCACCTTGTTCGGAACAGGAGACGATTCAGAGATTTTGCTAACACTGTGGATCCCAGTCAATGATTGTCCGATATAGGAACACAAGTGTCTAGGCTCATGGCTGCCTTGAGTAGACAGCTACAGGGTGATATACACTCTAAAACTCCCTCAGGAAATAAAACCACAGTTAATTGTTCACCAATAGCCACATCCTGGCTCAACCTGACTTTATTTATCTTCTCTCCTCATCCCTTTTGAGACTTCACCTGATCATTCTGCCTCAACACGTATGTGCCCAAGTCCTTGTTTCAAGATCTGCTGCTAGGGAATCTGCTCACTTAAGACCATGGAAAACTACAGCCAGATGCTCTAGAACTATCACATCAGAGTTGAATAGTTGTGACAGGTTACATAGCTCACAGGGTCTAAGATAGTAAGAAAAAAAGTCTGCTGTATTGACCACAAACATTAGCCAATGTCAAATGGATGAGAACTATAAGGGACGAAAACAGTGTGTGTATCATGTACTACAACGGGGTATGTTGGAGTTCTTGCTCATGTATCCCTTTCCAGCAGGATGTTGGTAGCTTGAAATTAACTATCATGGGGACATTCCAACAAGGGAGCTGGCAAATGGCACACGGGAGATCATACACACTCGCACACACATGCATGCATGCACACAGTCAGATATTAAGCTCGTGCCAGCCTATCACTGATCATAAACCAGATGCCATATCGTGAAAAATCAGGACTCTTTAATAGAAGGTTGAGGGGTGAATGGAACTAACACTCTGAATTGAGATTTTCAAGTATTTGTGAAAGGGCACTGAAACTAAAAAGGGTGCTCCCTTTGTAGTTATACAAAATTTAAATAAAATGAAACAGTACTGGTGATTCTGGAGCCCTCCCAAAAACATGGACAATTATTTCAGCATCCAGCCTGGGTGGACAATGTTCTCTTGTGCCCTGCTTATGGACCTGAAGTCTGTGCTATACTAGATCCTCAAATATGGGACATTTCCTTAGCTTTCTTAGTGGATTACTATGCTATTAGTGGTATGTACTGCTTCTTAGCAGATTCCTTAGCATATCTTTGCTCTTAATATTTCAGTAACTTCCAGTATCCTTTTTCTCAATAACCTCTTCTTTGTTTCTCCTAACAGAAATGGCTAAAGGGTTCTGTGGGTTAGTAGTTTAAGTTTGAGAGCATTATAGAAATTTGTATTCATTTAAAACAGGAGAGAAATTGAAAACGCATAAGAGGCATTTATACAGTTTATTTTGAAGGAATGTTGTCACTAGACTATAAGATGTCCATCTTGGTCTCTACTTGGCTATCTATGCCCTATGTAGCCACTGTGTGAACAGAAAAGAACAGTATAATTAGGAGAATCTTACAGAATTAGCTGTGTATGACTTCCAAGGACAAATCATAAGACATATTATGGTTACTGATTTGTGCCTTGGGATCATTAATACTCAGGGATGCCATCAACTATGCCAGAAGAACCCTCAAGCAGACCTCTGTAGTAGACCACAAAGCCAGGAACACGTGCCCAGTTGAGCCACAATGGCCACAAGATAGCCCTTACATGTTTGAATTCAAAATTATCACTACCACCAATCAACCATTTTGGATAAAATTAGACGGATGGCCCTCTGATACATCTTAACTATGCAACCACTGGAGCCCATCTTCCTTACTAAAATTCAATGACTCCTTGAATAATATTTTTAAAGGTTTGAATGCATTTATATTGCATTATAGTCTTTGGATCTAAATGTTGCTTGCATAGATTTTTTTCACATAAAACTCTGATTTTTATGCCAAAAGAAACAGAAATCTTTATCTTTATACTTTCTATGTTTGCTTTAATTATGTTGTTTAACATGGAGAAAAGCTGTCAAAGGATTTGGGAGAAAACTCATAAAGCAAAACACAGTAAGTACTTGAGCATAATAGATGGGCTTAAAATGTGGCACCAAATATCTATTAAGAGGAAGCACATTGTCCCTGGATGCTGGAAATGAGCAGCTTCACTTGAAGATTTTCACCTTATTCTATCACCAAAGTGTACTCTTAGGTTGAAAACACATTGCTCATCAGACTCACTATATGAGAATCAAAGGTTCTTTTCTCATTTTTGCCATTTCTTTCTTTAGCCTCTGACCTACTTTTGGCTTAAAGAGTCACAGTGTTGCTTTAATCTGAAATCTTATAATAGCAGTTATCAGCATACATGATAAGCTGAACAGGTAATGTTCATAAAGGCTAACCTTCTGGCATCATGATAAACTGTGTCTTGGGTTCATCTATTCCATTATTTCCTGTTCTGGGAACAGAGACTGTCTGTACCTGGTCCACCCGGGAATACAACTGCCTTGCTAAGTATACCTACTGGTACTCAGAGGTATAGTTTGATATGTACACCTGTACTCATTCCTTAAAAAAATAGAAAAGAAAAAACACAACCACTTGGAAATAATTCTTGCTCTTATGTTACACATCTCCAAAGTGAGTATTGATGGAGGGAACACAGTAAATGGTCAGAAATCAGAACAAAATAATGTTGAATGGGCAACATCTAAAATAGTATCCAATGGATTAAAAACTTGGAATGTGGGTTTAGGGAGATGGCTTTAAGGTTGTTGTTCCTGCAGAGAATCCAGCTTCAATTCCCAGCACCCACATGGCAGCTCACAACTGTTCATAACTCCAGTAGCAGGTGATCGAACACCCTTTTCTGTACTCCGTACAGTCACCAAGCAGGTATTGGGGGCACATCTATACATGCAGGCAAAATACTCATAAAATAAATTAAATGAATCCTAAAAATGGAATGTAGCACATTTGAGTATATAGACTAATAAATCATGCCTTTAAGGTATTTAAACATAGAATCTGAATCAAGCACATGCTGGGCTTTGCATTCTGTGACTGCAGTTGGGAAGCATTGCTTTAGTGCAACTCAATCCCATTAGTTCAGATTCAGTGTTGATGTGTGAGTGGCTGCAAAGCATTGATTTGCTGATTTTAAAGACGAGGCTCTTAAGCCAAATAAAGCTGGAGTTCATAGAACTGCAAGAAGTAGAAATCACTCTAGTCACGAGACTATCTGTACTGTAAACTGCCCCCAAATGGGTAACGCTGTGCCCTTGCCCAGTACTTCAGATTTTAAAGGTGAGTGTGATTCTAAGCTCAGTCTGAAAGAATCACCAGGGACTCTACTACAAACTATGCATGTAGCATACTTTGAAAATGGCTGTTCTCAAGTATCCGCACCTGAAAGGAAGGCAGTGCTGGCCACTTCCCTCTGAAAGCTTTGGCACCTTTTCATGTTGTTCTTTCCAGAGCTTTTTATTCCCTTCTGTCTTTGCTAGGAAACAAGTAATCTAAGTCACTGCTGCAGAGTCCTCTCATGTTTTCTGTCAAGACCGCTGGCAGTGGCTTTTAAAATAAGACAGCTATTGTAAAATCCAGGGAAACTTGGAAAAGTAAATTAACTTTTATCGCCACATTTTTCCCCAATATCAATTAACAGTTTTCACAAGAAAAATTTCCTCCAACCTACTAGTAATTCTTTTAATCAGAATAATGAAAACAGAAATTTAACGCACCACTCTTGTTGATTAAATAAACTTCACTATCGACCCATGGTGTCATTGGAGGCTGATCCAAACAAAAAGCCCCTTGTACTGTAGGAGCTCACTTTCCACTCAGGTTATTTCATGAATCTTCAGCCATCCTTCACCAGCTAACTAAAGACCAACTGAGGGAGGCAGCTGCCCAGATTTTCCCTTTTTACTCCCTTATAGACAGACATTTTGGATATCTTGTTATCTTCATATGAGTTTCTCTAAGAGTGGACTATAAAGGCTCTAATGAAAACTGTTTAACCAGAAGGTGCAGGGAAAAGAGGAAGGCAGGACCAGGGAATTGCACAGGGAAGAAAGTTATGAGGGGTACAGGTTCATTAGCAAGTGAGACAGTGCAGGGGAACCGAGGCTCCATTGTAGTCAAGGAGACTAGAAGGAGAAGGCTTGCAGTCACCTTCCCAAGGAAGGATGGGCTGGCTGGGTTATACTTAAGCCAAATGAGTACCATATTGCCTGTGTTCCATAAAAATAGAGGCTTCTTGGAGCAGTTTCTTTCTTGCATATGAAGCATGCGCATTGGTCAGAAAAAAAAAAGAATAAGAAAAAAAAACCCAGCAATATTAAAATCCTCAAGAAGAAAGTCCTTTGTGTTTTCATCAAGCACTCTCCGAAACCTGGGAAGTAAAACCTGAAAGATTGGGGAAGAATTGAACCGCAGTGAATGTCAGCTATATTTATTAACCACAGTGACTTTTAAGCTCTTGAGCATTGTTGGTTCGGCAAACTTCCTTCCCAGCTAATTCGGCTTCTCCTGGATGTGCTATCAAACCAGAGCATTGCCTTCTAAAAAACTGTTCCTATCTATCTGTTTATAAGTAGTAACCCTGCATCTGCATCAGTTCAAGAATTAAATTTCTAGGCAAAGCACGAACAAAAGACCAAAACCCAGTTCCACATCTGTTAAATTGGTTGGTGCTACTACTGATAGGAATGTCCGCAGCTTCAGCTGGGCCTTCACAATTCCAGATGGCCCTATAGGCCACATCCTTTTCAATTTTCACTTTTTACAGCAATGCTTCAAAAAATGTATCCTTAACCTCTTCTCCCCTTCCTCTGAGTTGTTGGCCCTCATAATTGCTCTTTCTGATCCATGTGTAATGGGAAACCTTATACATCAGCAGTTTTCCTTTTCCAAATAAGGAGTTTTCTGTGGAGACCGACCCATGACAGAGGTGTTAGCACAGAGGACAGCTTATTCTGGACGTCTTCGAAGTCTACTCACTCTTGAGGTCAGTTGTATCTGCTCTCTTTTGCACTTTAAAAAATGTTTTGTTTGTTTTTTTTTTTTTGTGAATGGATTCTTAACTTGTATGTATATCTGTGCCTCACATGTGTTTAGGCTTTGCAGAGGCCTGAAGAGGGAGTCAGAGCCCCTGGTACTGGAGTTACAGAGGGCTGTAAGTCATCCATTGGATGCCTGGAATAAACTGGGTCACCTGTAAGAACAGAGTGTTCTTAAATGCTAAGAACCATTTCTCTAGCCCCCTCTTTTGCATTTTTACTTGTTCTGGTATTCTTTTTCCAGAAGCATCAAAATATGTTCCTCTTTGAGCTAACTGTAACACATGCAGAAAGACATGAACCTACATACATATGCATGCACATAAACCTTTAAACCATTTCAAATCAACCGTTCTTCCCCCAGTCATGGCTAACATGCTTCAAAATCTATACCCTGTATAATTTGCCTAGTTACCTGTTGAATTACCCTAAAATTTAGTATCTTACAGAGATGTACAGATATTCCTATAAGCTGGAAATAATGGGGATATCTCACCTGGATCTACCTCAGAATTTATGGTGGGTTTCAGGCAAGGTTCTTGACAACTAGGCCTTGATTGAGGTCAGACGATTCATTTCTGAGGAGATTAGTAGTTACAGGACTTGGTAAAGGCCTGTGTGTTTTGGCTACTCATCATAGAGTCCCTTGGTTTTCCTCACTGTGGCCAGTTCATATAGTCACCAAAGGGTTCTCATAAAATGAGAACATGAACACACAGTGTGTGTGTTCCTAAGAAATTGCATAGTAAACTGCAGTATGTCCCATGTCAGCTATCTTTCTGTCACATTCTACTTTTTTATAGTGAGTTATGAATTCAGTCCACACTTAAAAGGGAAAACTAAGACTCAGTTCCTCGAAGAGAACAAATTCGTCTTTGCCCAACAATCATTACCTTGCCCATTCATTTTTCAGAACATTATACCGTGCTCTCTTCTCCCATAATTCCACTGAAGTAACTTCTTTTAAGGTCAACTGTTGCTTCACAATCTGTAAGCCAACACATAGAAATCCCTATTACACAACAACTGTCAGTTTTGTTTTTTTCTATCTTTCTATTAGGCTTTTTCTTTTTCTTTTTTTCTTTTTTATTTTATTTTATTTTTTGCTGCTTAATGCTGTGAGTAGTAAAATTTTTTTGGCAATTTTCATTTTTTCTTATAGTTCTGAAGATATAGGTGCAGATGAAACAGCTAAGATGACCTAGAGGCAAAATAATCTACTACAAGGTTCAACATCCCAATGCCTGGAACCTGTGACTAGGTTAGCTTTCATGGAAAAAGAGACTTGGCTGACTTTACTAAGAACCTGGTTACTTGAGCAGGTCACATGACATGTCACATGAGACCTTAAAAACAGGCTGAGTTAAGGGGATCTGGGGGATGTGATGCAAGATGTTCAAGGCATGACAGATACTACCCACATTGTTGGCTTTGAAGACAGAGAAAAGAATGTGTAAAAACTTGCAGAAGAATAGAGATATTAGCAGTTGACTGTCAACAAGGAAAAGGTACTATCAGTGCTGCAAATACAAGGCTCTGAGTTCTATCAACAACCTTAATGAATAAAGGAAGAGATCTATAGAGCTCCAGGGAAGTTGTATATCCTCAGCCTAATGCTTTCCTTGTATTTCATATATTCTGTTTAATTGTTTTATTTAGTAAGTGCAATGTGATGGTTTGTTGGAAATATTAAAGCAAGAACATTAGCATAATCCATTCACATTTGTATGGTTTTCGTGATAAGAATATTTTAAATGTATTATCTTAGAAAAATATTAACCACATAGGACATTATTAATCACAGTAACTATACTAGTTTGTCCTGAGGGATTTTGTTTTGTTTGGTTTTTATTACTTTTAACATTCTTTAGTTATCAAATCACCTCCCAGCCAGGAAAATTGGTAATTATGGTTTTACTCTCAATTTAGTGTCTCTCTCTCTCCATATATATATGTGTGTGTGTGTGTGTGTGTGTGTGTGTGTGTGTGTGTGTGTGTGTGTGTGTGTGTGTATACTTCTTCTTGCTCTTGGCTTATTCTCACCTAGTATGGTACCACCCAGATTAATCTATATTGTTGCAAATACCCTTTCTTTAAAACTACTCAATAGTTCCCCCTCACTCTGTGTGTGTGTGTGTGTATGCTTGTATATATGTATAAGAAAGAGATTTCATTCAATCCATTATCTTGACTATTGTAAATGCAAGAATTATCTCTTAACATACTGATTCATGTCCCTTGAATATGTTCACAGTAATGGGATTCCTGTGTAACATGAAAATTATGGGTTTTTTTATTTCTTCAAGTTACATCTCAATCACAATCCCCTCCCTACTCCCCCTCCAGTCCCATCCTCCCACCCTCTTCCCCCTCAACCCCCCATCCTCTTCCCCTTTCTTTGTTTAATGTATATCTTTTCCCCCCAATAGCTCCCCCTGTCAGTCCAACAAATGGTTCTTTCTCTTATAACAATAAATACAACACAAAACACCAGAAATAAATAGGCTACAATTATGAGAGTTATATGGCTTAGCATATATTCCCAATGTCCAGTCCGATTTATAAAGCAACCTCTGTGCTGTTTTCCACAATGGCCATAGAAATTTATGTTCGCACCAACAGTGTACAAGAATTCTTTTTTCTCCCTGTCCTGGTCAAAATTACTATTTTTCACAGCCATCATAAAAGTCAGTCTAGCAAGTTTCTATAGTTTTAGACTTACTAGGCTAGCATCATGTGTCTAACTGTGGAACTGTAAGATAATTTACTGGTTTTGTTTTAGTTTTGACTTTACTGTAATTCATTTTGACAGAAATGGTGAACTAGGGCCTAGTGTGGTACAATGCCCGCTATCCTAGTCCAGGGGAGGTACCCTGGAGAGGGCTTGTAGATCAAGGTCATCCTCAGATACAATAGTGAGTCTGAGGCAAGCCCATGTTATCTTGTTCATGTGCTCTGAAAATATTTTCTTGTATTCTATTAATTGTATTCAAAATTATTTTAGTACATTTTGCAAAAACATCTCACTATGTAGCCAAGAATGGCCTTGGATTTAAGGTCCTTCTTTCTTTTCCTTCAGTGTTGGGGTTGCAGGCGTGGACCATCACATCCAGCGTGTCGCTGCACATTTGAAAGAGAGTCTTTTGATGTACAGAAGCTTATCTAATGTACTGATTCTGGAGTCATCATTTCTTTCTTCTATGTTCATGTGTAAAAGAAAATCATTTTCAGTGCACCAAAATCAAAACAGCATTTCTGCCCTCAATACTTATGTAATTTTTCTGAAGTGTTTCATATGCTTTATGGTAGAAACATAGCTTGTTTCCAGTGATGACCATCTCTAGGTGCCTTTTACTAACTAGTATACTATTTCCTCATGGACTTCCACTTATGTCCTAATGTACCTTTATTGTTTTGCCTCCAGCGTCTTTATTTCATCACCTTGTCTGTCTATTATTAGATTGGCATTCTAGTCCCTTGGTCACAAACTTTTGTAATGGCAATTGTCACTGCACAGGTGCAGACCCCCTACTCTGCTATCCAATTATCATCACTGTGATCCTTACTCTTTCTTTCAAGTTTTAAATTGGTTTTCATGTTCCTGTTGGTATTTTGATTGGGTTTTATTGAGTTTATAGATTAATCATGAGAGAACTGACATTTTGTCATATTGAAATTTCCCATCCATGAACTTGGTTTATCTCTCAATTACTGATGTCTCTTTTTATGACTTTTGATACTAAATTGTAATTTCATCTATCTGTGTAAGCGCTATGAATGTCTTACAAGGTATCTTTGAAAAGCTGTTTGTTTTCAGAGAGTCTGTTCCTGTTACCTGGATGGATTTCATAAGGCTCTCAAGCATTATTCCCAGTCTTTGTTCTTAAATCTAGTAACTTGCTTTGTGTGTCTTATGTTAGCATATACAAGATTCATAACATGTATAAATAATGAATATGTTATTTGTTTACAATATTAACATATACAGTTGTCCTCTTTCATATTCAGCAACTCCTTTTAGGACCTCTTATCCAATATTAAAATGAGCACACATAGTGTCTTAATTTTGTTGCATACTTCATATCAATGTTATGATGATTTACTTTCAAGAATGTTATTTGTTCTATCCTGTTTTAACAGGTTTTTTCATTATTATTAGTTTGCAGATATTTATTTTTAATGAATATGATGATGTTTTATAAAATAATTGTCTATTTATAATGAAGATTATTATTCTTTTAAAATCATTTGATAAAAATTACATTGATACATTTTCTAATAAAAACAACTTTCAGGTTCTTGAAGCAAACACAAGTTTTCATAATGACATTTTGATATAAGTTTATAAATGTCTCTTTTGATTATTTGGATTCATTATACAGAAGACTGTGAGGTGTATTATTCAGAAGTTTTGTTTCCTTGTGTTAACATCATTAAATTTGCATAACAAGTTCACATCTGCCTGCAATAAAAGATAAAAGAAGGAAAATAAAAGAAAGGAAGAAAAATGAAGTAAGAGAGGAAGGAAAGAAAGGAGAGAAGGAAGGTGTGTGGTAGACACACTTGATATTTTATGTTTAAATACTTATTACTGATTTGGAGCTATTTGATGGCTCTGTCTATCACCTGCCCAGATGTTCCCCTGGACTTTAATGCTAGGTTTTTAAATTTTCTCTCACTGTGATGGAGGCCTGTGTTCTCCTTACAGTTGCTACAATGATTGCTTCATACAGTTTTTAAACTGGCATATCTTTTTGGTGAGTTCATGATTTTATTATTACAAAATGCTCTATTTTCTCTCCCATAATAGCTTTTGTGTTTTGGTTACTATTTTGAGTGAATTGTTCTACTTTTTGTGTTCAGTTTCTAGCTATCTTTAGATCTAAAGTGAATGTCCTTATGAAGAGCATATAACTGTTTCTGATTTTATTTTTTAATTTCTTTTTAAAAGTCCACCTTGAAGATATTTCCCTCAGATGGGGAATTTTATTAATTGACTTTGAAAGAAACTATTGCATGAAAAGTATTTACAACTGACATTATGTTGTGTTCTGTATGTCCTATGCCTTTTCTTATTCATTTTTTCTCTTATTGGTTTTCTTTATGATTAACTGATTTTTATGTAGTTATACATTTTATTCTTTTTTCTTTTTTCATGTATATTGTATATAGAGAGTCTATATCCTTGCCATAGGAATTATATTTAGAAGGATGAATGTGGTGGAGGTTCAGATTTCTTTGGAGGCACAGTTGTGTTGAACAAATGTGGGTTTTGTTTCAGTCTCAAATATAGGATGTGGGGGTGCTTTCAACACCAATGAAAAGCAGACTCATGAAAGAGGCATAGGAGACCTCCTGATAAAAGACAATGTGATGTTTTGTCAGCAGAAAACTGTCATGTGTAGGAAACACATTTATGTCCTTTGATGGACAGACTCCTTGGAGAGCTGTTGATCTTGGTCAACAGGAAGTACCTTGTTCAGAGGACATGAAGTTGGGCAATTGGAAGGCGTCCTTATGCAGGTATAAAGAGGAGGCCCCAGAAACTTGGAGAGGCTTTTTGTTTGGCGTCACTTCTCATCTCCTCTCACTGCTGCTTCACGGCTTTGAAGGATTCTAAATAACACTTTGCACAAGTTTGCTGCTGCTGAGACTTGCTGAAAATTGAGGCCTGGGTCAGGCTGAACCCAGCTTGACCCAGTTTGGGCCCATGAAAACTGCTGCTTCTCTGGCTGTTCTTGTTGATGTTCCTGGTCAGCTGGGTTGCCATTTCTGCTCTTTGCTCTGTTCCTGTTGCTGATTACATCTGTTCCTGTGTATGCTGATTTGGCTGGAGTGCTGAGAAGTTGCAGTCCAGGAGGTCTCTCTCTATTCTTTCTTTTGTGCCTTGGTTTGGTAGATTGGAAGGTGTTTAGAGTTACTAACAAATAGTTTAAAATTATGCCGTCAGATGAAATCTAGATAACACTTGAATCCTGAAAGAAAATAGAAAGCTCATTGTTCTTCTAGTTTTAACCCTGTCATTGATTTTTCACTGTGTTACTATTTTTATTGTCTCAGTTTCTCTAAATCATGGCATCAATACATTCTATGGTCAGCATCTTATGCGCCAATTGGACCACAACACCATCCAGAACGTCAGGTCCCAGCTTATTTAGGTTAGCAGTAGAATTAAATTAATTGTGACTCAAATATTGAATGTTAGTGCCCCCTCTTAAGATTTATTTTCAACTATGAGAGGCCACAATCACATCCCAGTGGGGATGACCATTTCATAACATCATAGTTTACTCCCTCAAATTTAGTAGGAAAATCTCTTTCCTTTTAGATAGGTTATGTTCTGGGATTACATGATTAGATCAGGCATAGGTCCTGGATAATCTTTTTTTATTAACTCAGGAGTCAATTTTTGAGACCAAAAGTATCTGGCCAAAATCACTCCTAATTACTGTGCAATATAATCTAATTACAAGAGTGACACCATATCATGTCCCCAAACCCCAACCATAAACAAGGGTTCAGAGTTATATAAAGTGTTGTACACTGTGTTGTTCCTTAGAATTCTACCACATACAGATTTTAAGACCCTTGGTAATGTTTGCTATATGAAGAATATGATGGTATCAATCAAACAGATGGGAGTGGGAAGGGAAGTGCAAAAACTACAGCAAAATGGAAAACAAGAGAAGGAATCCACAGTTTAAAATGAAAGGCACAAGTAGAATAAAACAATGAGACCTTTGGAACATGTCTGAGAACTAGGACTGAGTATTGTAGTCCATATATATGTCTTTGTTTGACGGTTGGTACTGAGGTTGGAGTCAGATCCTTGTGCATGATGGGGAAGTGGTCCACCACTGAGCTACATTCGAAAAAAAAAAGATCAACTTTGACTTTAGAAGGAACGTTTGCTAAGTTTCTACCTTTAAGTCCATTTTAGTGGAAAGTGCACATTAAGCTGAAAACCTAACAACACCATGAAAATGTTTTTAGACCCCAAATCTACCCTTTAAGTTTCAACTCCAACTTGAGCTAGTAGAGTTCATAAATATTTTTATATTGTTTTATTTCAAATGTTTTCTTTGTCCCCAGACTTAAATACCATTAAAGCCAACAAGGAAAAGTTTCACTCTGTCAGACAGAAATTAAAGTTTTTAGAGAGAAGTCAGCATCTAATATGAGGACCCCAGTGTACCTCCATACTCCATAGGACTGCCATCTCTGATATAACGAAAGAAGTGTCAACATTGAGAAAAGGTTGGGTGCCAAAAGACATCCAGTTATACGAACATGCAGGCAGGCTTTACGGTTGCTCTCAGGCACATGGAAACCAAGTCTGTGCAAGGATTTCTAATCTCATCTGCACACATGGTATTAAAAGCTGTCACTCATAGGCACAGCAGGAACACCAAGCTTTCTGGAAAGAACATGGATGACAGCATGCAGCTCTCAAAAAGAAATCATCTCATTTCAACAGATCTTTCTTTTGATATGTTCACTATTCCTAAATCCATCTTACAATGGCAAATTGAGACATTTGTGCAGTGAACTCTGACACTGGAGTGAATTCAAGCAATTCTGGTCTTACATGGTTTTGAAATTATTTTTCTGACTTGGATAGTGAATAATAATAATCTTGAATTTTCTTCATTATCAACTTAGCAAAAATCGTGGCAGAGAAAACACCTACATTTCTTAGATAAGTCAATGTGTTTTCCTATGGTGAGGAGGCTTAGGCATGAAGCTACACTCCAAAAAAAGCAGGTATAGGGAATTGAAACCTTGAATGCCTATTTTGAAACTTCTTTAGTGTAAACTAACTTTTAAATATGATAGCATTCAGCATAAGCCATAGCTTGATAGTAAACAATCAGCTATCATTTTTTCTTCTATGACCATGAGTATGCTTTTCCTGGCTAATTGTTTTCTATATTTGGAAGTCCACTGTGACTCTTTACAAAAAAAAAAAAAAAAAAACAGGAAGAAATTAGCAAGATATGTCTTAAGTTTTTTTCTTCAAATTCAATTTGTAATTTTGTATGAATTATGTAGACCCCCTTCTAGCATCCTGCTGTTTTGTACATTTAATACAAATTGACTTCTATGCCCAAATGTAACAGAATACATAGAAATCTCCTTCTTTCATTGTTGAAATCCTCACTGCAGATTTTCATTTCAAAAGTATGCTTGTTTCATTCATCAAGGATGTTTCTAGTTCCTATTTTATTCCTAGAATGTTGTTTGGCTTGGAAACTTAAAATTGAATAGTATAAACAAAATCTGTGCCTTCAAAGAACATTTGACAGTTCTTCTGAAATTTTCACCGATTATCATATATCTGTCTATTGTGATCATGATTTTTCTATTTATTTATTTATTTGGCTGGTTAGTTGATTTGTTTTTTTTGAGACAGGGCTTCTCTATAGTAGGCTTGACTGTCCTGGACTTGCTTTGTAGACCAGGCTGGCCTTGAGCTCTCATATATCCTCCTGCCTCTGCCTCCTGAATGCTGGGATTAAAGGCGTTCACCATCACAGCCAGCTTGTGATCATGATTTTCTAGCAGTCTTTGATGAATAACCATTAGTTGATTCTACTCATCAGGCAATTGCTAACATCAAATACATGCCAGAAGCCATGCGGAAATTGCATAGATATATGACAAACAAAAAGTTGCATCTACTTTTGAATCTACTCGTGAGTGAGACAAATTCACCATTGAAAAGCCTACTATATAGGAAGAGTAACCTTGCAAGAGTAATTTTTCGAAATCTCCAGTTTTTTTCTACTGTTACCAGGACTTCTAAGTTACAGCTCTTAGCCACAGAGAAACACTGCAGGAAGAAATGTGAGTAGAGAGGGTAAGTGCGGGTAAGTGCTTATGTTTGAAATTCCTGCAGGAAAAAGTAAAAGGCCACCCCTAGAGACCTGTAGCCCAAAACAATTACTTTCTTGCTAGAAAGTCTATCTGTTATCCTCTGGTTGTACTGGGGGTGAGGATCCAGTTCTCTTGTCACGCCTTGCTTATGTATCTATAGTCTTCTGCGGGTGGGAAGGTTGGAAGTGGGCTAACTGGGCCAGTTGGAATGACTTTTCTACTGGGCTTCTCAGCTGTCAGCCTGGAAGCTCAACCTTATACACATAACAAAGGCTGTAACTAAAGAAAGAAAGCAGATTGGAATTTGTTTCCTACATAGTAAAATGTTCAAATGATTTAGACCCTCACAGAGCCAAGATATTCTTTCCATGGATTTGGGCACTGCCACATAGCTAGTATTTATGACCTCTTAGAATATATATGCCCTGAATGTCCTTATAAGATGTCATTTTTTATTACATTTATTTATTACTTCAAGTTTCATCTCCATCACCGACCCCTCCCTTCACCCTTCTCAGTTACTCCTTCTTCCACCTATCCTACTCCTCCGGTGTGGGGTGCCCCTACATCTCAGCCCCCTCAGTTCATCAGTCATATGAGGGCTAAGAGTTTCCTCTTGCACTGAGAGACTACATGGCAGCTCCATTAGGGCAAAGTGTCCAACTAACAAATAACAAAGTCCAAGTTCCTATTCCTTTCAGTCTGTTGGTTGTAGGATAGTTATCCTGTACAATATGGCTAAAATCCAATTATAAGTGAGTAGATGCCATGTGCATCTTTCTGAGTCTGGGTTAGCTCACTCAGGATGAGCTTCTCTAGTTCCATCCATTTTGGCAGAAAATTTCATGATTTCCTCATTTCTGATAGCTGAAACATACTGATAGTAGTATTCCATTGTGTAAATGTACCACAGTTTTTTTTTAATCCATTCATCGGTTGAAGGACATGTAGGTTGTTTCCAGTTTCTAGCTGGAATAAAGCTGCTATGAACATAGTTAAGGAAATGTCCTTGTGGTTTTTTTTTTTTTCAAAAAGAAAGACAAAAAGGAAGGAAGGAAGGATTAAGAGAGAGAGAGAGAAATAATGAAAGAAAGAATGAATGAATGAATTGTTAAAGGACTCCTGAGTCCCAAATTCAGAACTAGGAATATATCTATGATGCCTTTTACTGGTAATATGTACCACCTCAATTTTAACAGGTATAGGAACTGCCCTCCTCCTTCCTGCCTCTCTTTTTGATGCAAGGTCTTACTGTGTAGCCCTGAGAGTTGCTGGGTAGACCAGAGTAGCCAGAGTAGCCTCAGATTTGTTTCACTTCTTTTGCCTCAACCACCTGAATGCTGAGATTACAAGTGGGAGCCACCATACTGAGCACTGTGCCTCAGTTTATGGGAGTCGTTAAATGCATCAGGTTTTAAAAGCATTTGGATACACAAAGGAAGAATAACAGCTGCTGTTTGGGGTGAAGGAGGGTGCTGTTTATCATTTTCCATCTAGTGTCAATCTAAGTGCATTCTGTGTTTAACAGATGCTCAGGCCATTTTTAAAAGAGGACAAAGGCATTTCAAAAGGACACATCATTATTTTATTCCATCTTCCTGCAACTGTTTTTCCTGTTATTCAATTCCCTATTCATTTCCTATGCTAATTTTCCACTTTGACCAATTCTGGTTCAACACTGATCTTTTAATTTTTTTTTCCTTTCTGTTTTCTTTAGTGTTCTCGAGCTTTAGATCAGTCCTATACATTGACTGGGCCGTGGGGCAGTTATTAGAAACATTATGGTATATAAAATTTCATTCCCTAGGTTTTTTTTGAATAGCTATGGAAAAGAAAATGTGTGCATTATGAAAGAAATTGGGAGGGGGGAAGTCAGGTAAAAGTGTAAGTATGATGACAGCAAGAAATAGTATCCTTGCCACCCAGTGGAAGTTTCTTGAAACTGCATTATTCAAAAAAATTGAACACATCAACTGTGCTGGGTACCAAGGAAATCACAGTGAGCTGTGACAGAGCAAAAGACACAAAAGACTCGATCCAGTCAGTCCACCTTGCTGTGTCACATTGAAGCCTACTATCAGCCCATCTCAGTAGGGATATGATGACATCTGAGCCACATCTCAGGACCAGGATTAAAACGACTAGCAGAATCCTTTGAATTCATCTAACTTAACTCAGATCTTTTTGGTCTCCAGCTTTTCAAGACAATGTATTGATTGCTATGCAGCTCAGGCTGTTCTCACATTAATGTTCCTCTGTCTCAGCCTCCCTAATCCTGAGGAAAGAGACATACATGGTACCATGTATGTCTATACAGGCTTAAAAAAAAGTGTTTATTGTACATACAGGAAAGTACACAGGCCATGATGTCATAGCTCAATTTCTCTGTAGAATGGAATACACTATGTGACCAGAACAAGACAGAAAAAATCACTGGTACTTTAGAAGCCTCACTTTGGTGCATTTCTGGTCAGTACTGCTTACATTTTACACTGACTTCCAACAGCTTTCATGAATGCTGCCTCCTTTGGATACTATTCTAAAAGCAATTCTACCATTCTCTTCTACATATGATTCCCCATACTGAATAGCTTATCTGTGGAATTTCTTCTTATATAGTACTGTAGATAATAAGCTGCCATACCTAATAGTAACCTATTATCTGAATAGATCATATTAATTTACATCTTCAGTTCATCTTCACTTGGGTTGTTAGTGCTCTTTGACCAACTTACATTGTCTGCTGTGAGAATTCTAGTGCACACCTTTTGGTGTACATATGCATGCATTCATTATTTCAATCTATGGATGAATTCTTTCATTGAGACAATTGTATGTGTTATGTTACACTTCAGTGAATTCTAGAAAACAGTTTTCCAGAGTGATTACACCAATTTATATTTCCACTCCTCTGATTTTTGTTTTAGTAAATTATTTTTAAAATTATTTCTTTTATTTTTGAGAATATAATTACAGGATCCCCCTTCCTTTACTTCCCTCCAAACCTTCCCATATGCCATTCTATGTTCCTTTTTAAACTCACATCCTCATTTTTATCAATTATTGTTGCATGCATATATTCATATGTATGTCTATATACATTCCTAAATATACTAAATATAACCTGCTTAGTCTGTATAGTGTTAACTTGTGTGCATATTTTCAAAGTTGAGCATTTGGTATAAGATAACCTATTGGTGTAGTCTTTCCTGGGGAGGATTATTTGTCTCACATTCAGCATTCCTTAATTGCCTGTAGTTCTTTCTGTAGGGTTGAAGCCTCCTGAATTTTCCCTGCACACTTTGAATGTCCATTGTAAATTATTTATAAGTAATTATAAATGTGTAGGAAGTTTCTAAAAAAAATGTAATAAAAGGCTTGGGCATGTAATTTTTCTTAATGCAGGACAAAAATGTATTGTAAAGAGGCAGACTAGAAACGAAGTGACCTGGAAGAAGCTTTGGCTAATGAAATAAAGAATGTAGCTAAAACATGGACTTTCTGTTGACACACACAGCTGTAAATTGCTGTCTTCGACACTGCCTTGCAGATATCAAATCCCCTTTGTTTCTATGAAAGTATGTAGTTAATATGATCTCTTAGTAAGACTTGAGAACTTGGGATTAAATACTCTGGCAAAAGCAACTGAAGGGAAAGGGTGTTTATTTTAGCTTACAATTCCAGGTTACAGTCTATAACAGCAGGAAGCCAAAGTATTGGAAGCTTAAAGCAACTGGTCACATCCCATCTCTAGCCATAGGAAAGTATTAAATGTAAATATGATAGTACTCAGCTCACTTTCTCTACTCTTTTACAGTCCAGGATCCCTGGCCTAGGGGAATGGGACCATCCAGAATAAGTAGACTTCTCAATCAAAGTAATCAAGATAATTCCCCACAAACAGGCCAGAAACCCATCTTTCTGATGATTCTAACTTCTGTCATTGAACATTTTTAGCACTATATATCACATTCATGTTTATCACTAGCATCCTTTCATCTGCGGATCTTGGACATTTTCAAAATCTCTCTCGTATAGAAATGAGATGTGTTTTATAAGGAGACAACACACTTTTTTCAAGGGAATCAAGGTGAGAAGTTGCAGAGCTGAGACCACCACTGAAAACTTCTGCCTACATTTCAGTTCCCCACAGTAAAAACTTGTTTGATAAGAATATTATCTTCACTGTTTCTTTTATATCACTTAGCTCATTAGTTTCTTTTCTTTTTTAATTTATTTTTTATTTCTTCAAGTTACATCTCACTCACAATCCCCTCCCTTCTCCCCCCTCC
>CAJQZJ010032828.1:954061-990610 GCA_907164525.1 Lophiomys imhausi
CTCTACAACAAATGTCTGTCAGAGAAACAGGACCCAAAGGCTGAAGATTGATGCTGGAATGTATGGAGAGAAAATGGGAACTGTCCAGGCAGTTATTGGTATGTTCTTTCTTAGTTTTGGAAACTGCAGGCCCTGCACTTCCTATATAAGCAAATATATTTATCCCTCTCAGGTCTCTGAGGTGGTTGAAGAATAGACAGCTAGAGTCTCATAGTTAAATTTTGAACTGTTTAGGAATCAAGATGGTGTTATAGATCTAAAAAGATACTCTTAAAAGTGTGTTGCAAGGTAGTATGAATGTTGAGTCACATATAGACCTTTAAACTCATGGAGTTGGTTAGATAGTAGAATGTTAAAGTCAGGGTCCAAATATGTATAAACTGGACATTGGGAAGGTATACTGGGCCAATTTACTCTCATAAATGTGGCATATTTATATCTATTGTTTTGTATAATACTTACTGTTATAAGAGAAGGAACCATCTGTTGGACTGAAAGGGGAAACTTCTGGGGGGAAGAGGGTGGAAGGGCGGGATAGGAAGGGGGAATAGGTAGGGGTTTGTTACTGAGATGTAACTTGAAGAAAAAAAAGAAAAGTATTTAAAAAAAAAGAAAAGAATATATTTTATAAAATTCATGCTGGAAAAAAAAATAAAAATAAAATAAAGATGCTACTTATTTAACTAATAAAACAGTATGACTGTATGCTATGGAACTTAATTAGACAATATTGTTTGAACCAAGCAACATTTAGCTCTGAGAGAAACCTCAAAGTATATATGTATTTTAAATTTAAAGTTTTGTTGTTGTAGATGTTTGAAATGATACTCATTGGGACCTGTGCATGGTGATATTTGTGTTTTAATAATTTATATTCATATCTTTGCAGAAACTGTTAGCATCAGGACAACAGAAATGGTGGATGCTGTATCAAAATTTAACACAGCACTGTTCATTTAATGACGCACAACAACATCAAGAACATGTGGAAATTCATCTCACAGAATGAGGTTTTCCTTGACTTTTTTTTTTGACAATCCAGTTGTGAGTCTGTTTAATTCTCTTAAAATTCAAAATATTATTTTATGCATCAGCTTTCATTAAGTCAATAAACAACACAATGCTTGTGCCCCACTGTGTGTATTGTTTTGTAAAATTAAAATGTTTGCCTGATACAGAGAAAACACAAAGAAATTACCTGATGAACTAATGTATATTGTGAGAACCAGCAATGTTTTTGTTATGTTGGAGTTATTTAACAGCAAGGTCTTCAAGGTCTCTGTGATGATTATACTGTTAACTTGTCAGGATCTATAATCACCCAGAAATCAGGCTCCAGGCACAACTATAAAGCAGTTTCTAGATTTGGTTAATTTAGTCAGAAGACCCACACTTAAATTGGGTGTTATCATTCCAGAGGCTAGGGTCCTGGACTAAATAAAAATGAGGAAGTGAGCTGAATGTCAGCATTCATCACTCTCTGATCCCAAAGTATGACCTGATGCCTTACACTCCTGCCCTCATTGCTCTCTTGCCATGATAGACCCCAGACTATGGCCCCAAGAAATCCTCTTTCCTTGAGTTGCTTTTCTCGAGTATTTTGTCTGCATTAGGAGAAGAGCTAAAGTAATCAATGGTAACACATAGTCTCAAAAACATAGAGTGAAACATTGACTTGGCTCAGGTGCCTGTCTTTTACAGAAGCTCATGTTCAATCCTTTTAAAACCAAAGGAATGAGGTCCCGTGTAACAGAATATTTTTACTTTTAAATACCTATATTTTATAGTACTTAATAAATACCTATAACATACCTAAATCCTGCAACCTAACACCTATAATCTAAAATCTATAATCTTTCTAAGAACACTCTAATACCTATCCATGAACACCTAACTATGGCTATTTTAACTTTCTTAAAAGGATATTAATATTCTTAGTGTAGGTCCCATCAGGTAGTACCTTTCAAGCTTAAAGTCTGTTGGGCCTTACTTTGCCAGTTCTCAAAGCCAATTTATTTCAACCACCAAATAGTGGCCAGTTTTTAAAGTCGGTATGTTCCAAATGCCAAACTGAGGCCAACTTTTTCCATAGGCTTTACAGCCTAAAGCCTCTCCGAGCAGCTTCCAAATTCCATCCACTTTGCAGCCAGTCTTAATAGGCTGAATTATGGCAATGGGTCTTTCTCAGGCTAATTTGCAATGAAAAGTCTTTCTCTCTTGGACTCTGCCTTTCAGTTTATGATCATTGAGGGCCTAATGGCTAGAATATGCCAAACCTTGCTGTGTACTTCTCCAGTGTGACTTCTCAGTCCATGAGGGAAGGAGGAAGAAAGTGCTGCATGGAGCTCTCTGGCTTATATATCATGTTATCTCCTGATCCTTGGCCATGCCAAGGGTCCACAAGATTTCTTGTGATGTCCAGCAGTCGCGTTGTTGTTTCTCATGGCAACTGACATCATCTGTGAAGCTTGCATGTTTGTTAGCCACGCCCTTTCAACAGGGCTGTCACAGAACTATGGTCTCAACTACGTTCTCTCCTTTTCAGCACACCAAAGGGGTGCAAAACTTTCAGGAAATTGTCCTTTGTGCCAGTGAGTTCAAGACTTTTCCCCACTTTCTCTTCTATTAGATTTAGTGCATCTGTTTTTATGTTGAGGTCTTTGATCCACTTGGACTTGAGTTTTGTGTAGGGTGATAAAAATGGATCTATTTGCATTCTTTTACATGCAGATCTCCAGTTAGTCTAGTACCATTTGTTGAAAATACTATCTTTTTTCCATTGCATGATTTTGGCATCTTTGTCAAAAATCAAATTTCTGTACATATTTGGGTTTATTTCTGGGTCTTTAATTTTATTCCATTGACAAATCTGTCTGTTTTTATGGCAATACCATGCATCAGCTTTCATTAAGTCAATAAACAACACAGTGCTTGCTTTGTAGCACAGCTTGAAATCAAGGATGGTGATACCTACAGAGATTTTTTTATTGTACAAGACTGTTGTCGCTATCCTGGGTTTAGGCCAAGAACATCGTCAGTAGAACAAAACAGCAGTCCACATATTGGGAAAAGTTCTTCAATAAACACACATCTGACAGAGGGCTAATATCCAAAATACATAAATAACTCAAGAAATTAAACAGCAACAAACTAAAATGATCCAGTTAAAAAGATGGGGTTCAGAGCTAAACCAAGAATTCACTACAAAGCAATCTCTAGTGGCTGAGAAGCACTTAAAGAAATGCTCAACATCCCTAGTCATAAGGGAAATACAAATCAAAGCCACTATGACATTCCATCTTGCACCTGTCAGAATGGCTAAGATCAAAAACTCAAGTGAAACTGGCAAGGATATGGAGAAAGGGGAACGCTCCTCCATTGCTGGTGGGAGTGACAACTTGTACAACCATTTTGGAAATCAATCTGGCATTTTCTCAGGAAATTGGGAATAGTTCTACCTCAAGACCCACCTATGACACTCCTGGGCATATACCCAAAATATATTACACCAAACCGCAGGGACATTTCTCATTCATGTTCATAGCAGCTTTATTTGTAATAGCCAGAAACTGGAAACAACCAAGATGTCCCTCAACCAAGGAGTGGATAAAAAACTGGTACATTTACACAATGGAATATTATTCAGCTATTAGAAACAACGACACCATGAAATTTACAGGCAAATGATTGGAACTAGAAAAGATCATCTTGAGTGAGGTAATACAGACCAAGAAAGACACCCATTGTATTTACTCAGTCATAAGCGGATGTTAGCCATTAAGTACAAGATAACCATGCTACAATCCACATACCCAAAGAAACTAAGTAAAGCAGAGCATTCAATTCAATTGAATTTCTCTAAGTAGGGGAAATAAAATAGACATCAGAAGTGGTTAGAGAGAGGGAATTGGATAGGGACATAACATAACAGCCATCTGAGAGGATTTATCCAGCAGATAATGGAAACAGATACAGAGACTCAGAGCCAAACATTAGGCAAAACTCAAGGAGTCTTGTGGAAGAGTTAGGGGAAGGTTTCAGAGAGTTGGAAGAGTCAAGGACACCACAAGAAGACCTACATAGCCAAAAAACAAGGACACAGGGGGGCTTATAAAGACTGAGCCACCAACCAAAGAACTTGCATGGACTGGTCCAAGGCCCACTACACATATGATGGGCTGCTTGGTCCTCAAGTGGATTCCCTAACAATTGGAGCCAGAACTATCTCAGACTTGATCTCTGTTGCCTGCCCCTGGACCACATATTCCTAGAAGACCTGCCTTGTCTTACCTCATTGCAAAAGGAGGTATTTAGGCCTGATGCAATTTAATGGTCTAGAGTGGATTGGTGCCTGGACAGGGGTGTGGGGTGGTAATGTGGGATGTGGATGGGAGGGTGGGCCTAGGAGGAGAGGAGGGAAGGGGTTTGAGATTGGAATGTAAATCAAACAAATTAATTAATGAAAAAACTAAAGGAATTATCTTACTACACATGTGTGCCAGTGGTAGAATGTGCAGTTGACATGCTCACAGCCTAGAGTTAGATTTATAAATTAAAAACTAATAAAGGAAGAAAGGCACACATGGAGGAATGAAAAAATGAAGGAAGGAGGAAAGGAAAGAAAGAAGGAAAAAGGAGAGAAAAGAATGAAGAAAGTAAGTAAATAAAAATGAATTAGTGATTGACATAGGATGGTATTAGAGAACAGGGTGATTCTTATATAATCAATGAAGACAACATTCTAAACCTTCATATAGTGAGTTAGAATAAAAGAACAGATATAAAAACTGAATATGTAGTTTTAAGAATGAGTTAGAGGCCGGGTGTGGTGGCGCACACCTTTAATCCCAGCACTTGGGAGGCAGAGGCAGGCAGATCTTTGTGAGTTCAAGGCCAGCCTGCTCTACAGAGTGAGTTTCATGGTGGCAAGAGATACACAGAGAAACCCTGTCTCGTAAAACCAAAGAGAGAAAGAGAAAGAGAGAGAGAATGAGTTAGAGCAAAACCTGTATCTACATAAATACTGTTTTTTCAGAAGAACCGTATGTATGCTCATTTGTAGGTGCCCAATAGTTTATTCTAGAAGAAATAAGGCAGCTGTAAGGTGTCCTCTTGTGAGATATTGGCATTTGAGTTCTGCTGTGTTTAGGGCTTCCTAGAAGCTATTAAAATTAATTGCAGCACTCTACCCTTTATTCTGCAACCACCAAGAGGAATAACAAGGAAACAGGCATCAGAAATGTGTACTGTAACAAATGAGCTAGCAATGCCTCTATTCTAATTAATAATCTTGCTGGACTAAATAACATGACAGGGAAAAAATGACAAAATTTCATTGTGAAGCCAACATAAAATAATAGCAAAATAATCAGCATTGTATCAAGATAATGACAGGTTAATTATTTCTGGTTCATATCCAACGCCATGCAGTAAACACTGAGACATTTGGAGTTTATACAGTGTATCCATCTACTTCATAGCTCCATTGCCAGCAATTTCTTTTCATTTACATTTTTGAATCAGGAGTAAATGTCTTGTAGAAAACATCTCCTTTTACTTTGTTTCAAACTCTGTGATGACATACAGCATTTACAAGAACGTAGTCCAGGATTTCATTTGGAGAAGAGTGAAAGTATAGGTTAGCAGTAGGGACAAGAAGCTTCCTCAAGAAAGGGAGGGAAACTGAAGTGTGTGAATTCAGCAAGAGCAGTAACTCCAGATCCCTTTTCTTAGCACAGGGCTTCCAATGGCATGGGTGTGTGATAGAACAGTGTGCTAACAGGATCCTTCATTTTGATAGTGTTCTTGTCCCAATGTTCCTCAAAACTTCAGTTATTAGGTATAATGTTCTAGATCATCTGGAATACTAAAACTATTCTAGAGACCAGCATATGTTCTCTTTGAGTTTTGTTTTTCTTGAAACTTCTTTTCTAATTGGAGGCATTGCCAGTTGGAGGCAAAGCAAATATAATACGTCAGGGCAGGGGCCTGAGAAAGTCTACAACAAAGTTTAATTTCTCCTCAGAATTCAGATTTAAATTAATGGGACTTAAAGACATAGCAAAATATAGCTTTTTAAAAATTGGTAAATTTTAAAAAATTCATGCCACTCCACACTCATAAGAGCTATACTGTGTGATATTGTGTACAATAGTGTCTTTTGTTTAAACTAAATAAATATTCCTTTTTTTATTCTCAAAGGTAATTCTTATAATTTTGGTTGTGAGTCTAGCCTTTAACAGTTGAGTCTTCTTCCAGACCTCAAAGGCAATTCTTAAAGCAGAAAAATAATATATGAACATATATTTTCTATAATGAGCTGATATTAAAGCTGTTTCCAGTTCTAATTTCAAATACAATAATATTTTTCTGATTTATCTGAAAAGTAAAAAAATATAAGCATATTACTGTAGTGTCATCTAGACTACATACTGCTTACAATTTAATTATAATATGTTTATAATAAATTTCTTTTCACATGGCCTATTGTTGTTATTGCTTATAACATGGTCATTATTGATGAATTTGATGATTAACCAAAATATTGGCTTACAGCTAGATAAACACATTTATTCAGCTGTCAACCACATGCATTACTCTACTGCCCTCCCCCATCCTCTCCTTCCTAGAAATACACTCTTTGTGCCTCTAAAGTTCTTCTCTGTAAAGTACAGGGAGTGTATGCCTCAAAACATTGATGTCAAGTTTGGTTATGTGAAGACATTCAGCAAACGGAATGTTAGTACATATACTTCATAAAAGTAGTTTTAAATATATACTCAGTGGTGAAGCTTAACTTTCTGTGTTCCTACCTGGAAGATTCTTGTTCATCATCAGAAGAGACCTCCATATGGTGCTGTCTTAAGAAGGATGAGAACTGTAGGTCACATCTGAACTGACCTACAACCTTATTACAAATAAAATTGAGTCTAGCATAGGTCCAGCAAACTTAGCAGCCTCAAAAACAAGACTACCAGAAATATATACATTATAACCATTAAGTTCTGGATAGTTTGTTATACAACAGTATGCTATAAGTAGCAGCTTGAGACATTTCCATTATTTAACTTGGTGCAGTCCCAGGATTCTTGTGATACTTTGAATAGGTGAGACTTTCCAAGTTATCCCTGCTTTAATTGGGACCAAGAGATTTTTACATATTTAGGCTTCAATGCAGTATAGAACTTTCACCTGAGGCTGTGACTGAGCACTTAAGTCCAGCATATTTCAAGGTAAGTTTTACAGCAGCCTGGGAGCTAGTGAAATATAATTCTAAAGACAAGACTTTGCTGAATTCCTTCAGTCCAATTAAATGTCATATCACCTCACTGAGATTCAAGAGTTAGAGACATCAGTCAAGGGGCTCAGTACTAGACCATTTGTTCAACATGATAAGGTCCCACGTTTAACCCACAGCATCAAATTAATGGTAATAACAATAAGTTGGAGAAATTATCCCAGAGGAGAAACTGTTAATTGTATGGTACAGGAGCAGAGAAAAACATAAGTCTGTGTGTTGAAGAAATCAGACCATGACAGTGATGAGCCTTCTTCATTCTCTTGCTTCATGACCAGCAATGTGTTTGGGAATTTTCCAAGGTGATTTCACTCGTGATAAAGTAGTTCAACTGGATAGAGAATCTGTGTTTTATTAGTTAATGTTCTAATGATAATAACTATTAGCATATATGTTCCTCATTATATATAAAGTCACATAATATATAATATGAGTTTATGACAAAGTAAATATTTTCTAAAAATAGAAGTGCAGATATTTTTTTAAATAAGTACTTTATTTTTTTTTCTTCAAGTTACATCTCAGTCACAAACCCTTCCCTATTCCCCCTTCCTGTCCCTCCCTTCCACCCTCTTCCCCCCCAACAGCTTCCCTTTTCAATCCAACAAATGGTTCTTTCTCTTATAACAGTAAATTCTATACAAAACAGCAGAATTAAATATGCCACATTTATGAGAGTTAAATGGCCCGGTATACCTTCCCAATGTCCAGTTCATACATATTTGGCCCCTGACTTTAACCTTCTACCTTCTAACCATCTCCTTGAGTTTAAAGTTCTATAACTGACTTAGCTTTCATACTAACTTGCATCACTATTATAACCATCTTCTTAGATCTAGAACGCCCTCTTGATTCCTAAACAACTCAAAATTTAGCTATGAGACTCAAGCTGTCTATTCTTCAACCACCTCAGAGAGCTGAGAAGGATAAATATATCTGATTATATAAGAAGTGCAGGGCCTGCAGCTTCCAATACTAAGAAATGACAAACCAGTGACTTCCTGAACAGTTCCCATTTTCTCTCCATACTTTCCAGCATCAGTCTTCAGCCTTTTGGTCCTGTTTCTCTGACAGACATTTATTGTAGAGCAGGGATTATGAAGGACTAACCTACCCTGTCTTGGCAGAGCTAGGCTGTCGACTTCCCTGCTACCAAGTTTTGTCCTTTTTGGACAGCAGTCTGTCTGCAGTTGAAGCAAGGAGTTTTTACATGCCAAGAGATAGGCTTGCCACTAATTCAACCATCTCACACTGGAGATTCTTCGATGCTTTTCTTCTACTTGGAGTAGAATAGGGGGTGCTGTCAGGAACTGATATGTCACGATACAAAATTAAGAGTATATTTAGCCACATTTGAATAGATCTTTGTATATTGATACAAAATTAAAGGTAACGCTTCCTAATAGTGTCGTACCTAGAGATACTTAAAAATGAAATGTGAAGCTCTGGCCTCTTGATACCAACCGTCTTTAACTGTTTAGGATAGTTAAAAAAACAAACTCCTAGTCATGCATGCATGTCACCTTGTTAGCTACTATGACAGTCTATCACAGATGTTCTCTAAGCTACTCAGTAATCAAGTTGTTAAGAGACAAGCAACATTTGCTTATCTAAATACAAGAGATAGATAGGGCATCTTCAAAAACCCCAAGAGATCTGCAGAATATGGCATTCAAAGATGTGGTCTTAAATTAAGATTTTTTTTGATATCGTGACATATCAGAAGTGCAGATATTAATCACTATGACAAATCCCCCAAACTTTTCATTCTATGAATAAAACTTCACATTTTCAAAATAGTTTAAAGTTTATATCACTTGAGTTCTATTTGACTGTAAAATAATTGTGACATGGCACAGGAGATCAAAGGGAAACAATAATAAAGCAACATCGCATGAAAAGTGACCTGGGTGCATTAGCTAATGAATAGTCAATGTTGTTCAGCCCCAGGAAGAAACAGTACAAAGAGAAAAGCAATAGCTTTTGAAAAACTGCCTACATCTTTAAAGTGGTTTCTTTCAGCTTCCAGGGTCTGAAGCAGCGATTTGTGTGCACAGTGAGGAAAGAGAAAAGGCTTTAGAGAAGGAGGGTAAAGACCAAGATGAGTTCGGGGCATCCTTCCCTCTCCTCCAATCTCCAGTCTCACTGATGGCATAAGAAAGAAGGCAGATACTACAGCCACAACTGGAAAATAGAATCGTTTCAGGTCCCAGGCAATCCTTCCGTTAGGAAAGGCTGAGGGCAGGCACCACCAACATCAAAGAAGAGAAAGGTCTTTGGAGGAAAGAAAGAAATTGCATCCACACACACAGACAGACACACAGAGGAAGTAAACTTCTTAACAACTTCGCAGACATTTGTATTCAATCACTGGTTTGCAAATTCCCCATTCAAATTCAGAGATTTCTGTCTTTTTGAAGCAAAATTATTTTTAATGATGCGGTGCAGCAGGATGCTTAATGAGCAGGATAAGGAGCTGACAGGAGCAATTAAGTTTATGGGCATTTTTATTGACATGATGGGTTTGGGATGAACTGTGATGACCCTATATTATTGCTTGAAATTTAATCTGAATTGAGATAGTAGGTAATAGTTAATAACGGTATAACATCTCACGAAGTCTCTTGCTTTTTTTTTTTTTTTTTTTTTTTTTAGCAGTAAGGACAGTTTTGGAAATAATAAACCTCTGGGTACCACAGGCTCAGAACGTTCAGTACTTAATTCACTATAGAGTCTTTTCTTGACAAACTACCCTCTTAATTGTTCTCCAGTGGTGAGGTGGGGAGTATTGGATTAAATCTGGATTTGTGTGAGGCTTTATTTCAGAAACTCTCTTGATTCCTGGGATAAAACTGGTTTCCAGAATTCCTATCCAGATCCTAACAATGTCTTCTTTAGAATTATGATAATTGATAGCTAACATTGATTTTACTCTAGTGTTTAACATTCTAAGTTCAGTAGAATGAATATATTTATGGAAATATAGCACATAAAGAGATTTATTTTTGTGTAATGACCTATGTCAAAGTCAAGTTCTTTTAGAATCAACATATTCTTATGTGGCCATTTGCAATGACATTGAAGGATCCTTCAATACTGCATGCTAAGATCCATGTTTTGTGGTATTTGGAGCTAGATTTCAAAGTTCTTTGTCCATGTCCAATACCAATGAGGAGTGAACCAGGACCACCCAGTAAGCAGGATTCAGTTGTTAATTTTCAACATCATTAGGAACAGTCATTTCCTTAGAAAGAAGAAGTGTGTTCATGAGGGTGCTCTTTATCCTACACTCCCATGGTTTTAGATAATATTTAATGATTCTCTTTTATATAGTAACTTGTCATTAGGCAAAAAAAAAAAAAAATTAGCAGCTTTTGCAAGGCATTATAGAAAAATGTGCTCAGGTCCCTAAACAAGAATTTCAAAAGGGGAAAAATATTGAATCTAAGACTCTAGAGGGCTAAATAACAGAGCTATTATTCCCACAAATCAATGGACACTGGTTACTTTGAAGTTGAAAATTGGGGGGTACACTCTTTTCTAGATACCCCAAGAAGAAACTTATGACAGCCTCTGAATTTTAGGACTTCTGACCTTAAGAATTGTAAGAGAATACCTCCGTATTAAATAACTAAAATTGTGTTTCAAAAGAACAGTGGAAGATCAATACAGACGGAAGACAGGTTTTAACAAAAAGGCAACAATAGGCACTACATTTTTGAAGGCTTGCAAGATACCTATCAAATGGTAACCGGGATTTCTAGTTAGAGGAGTACCTGTAATGTCAAGCAAAATGCACCTATTCTGCTCTTGAACAAAATCTTAGCATCTGAGTTTACTTACTTGCACCTAAACAATTAAATACTCTGTAAGCATTTTGTTCCCTCATACCATCTCAGTCTAGTAGTTGTGATGCCCTGTCTAGTTGTAGACCACAAAGTCCATTCAGGGTTAATCCTTTATAGGATATGTTGGCAATACAGTTTGGGCCTGACCATTAAAGAGTCCATTGTAGTTTAACATCTAGGTCATGTTCATCAACTCAGCTCTTCTCCAGCAAGAAAGCTGGTATTCTGAGATCCATCTGTCTCAGCACCTTACATATCATATAGGAGTTGATTTCAAACTCCAGTAAGAACCAGAATGTGTTTAAAAAGATATTTTAGGAAACTAATAAAGTTCTTATCCTCTGTAGTTTCATGATTTCTCGTCAATGTTAAGTAGTGAGAAGTAAGGTCACCAGTGCTGAAATACAGAAATGGTCAATAAATGATATTGAACAAATTGGTTATAAGTAGTCCCCCTTCACCTGCAGAGTTGCTTACCTTATTTCAGAAACTTCTGCTCAACTCTAATTTGAAATTAATATATTGAAATTTTGAGATGTAAACAATCTATGAGTTTTAAACTGCAACACATTCTGGACAGTGCAAAGAATTTCTCCCATGCCTCATTCTCCCCTTCCCTGACCATGAATCATAACTTTGCTAAGTATATTCATGCAGTATATACTACCCCTCTGTTGGTTATTCAGCAGCTATCTTGACAATTAAAGTGACTGATATAATATTGCAGTTATGTGTTAAAGTAACTTTGTGTGGTAGACTAATGCTACAATATATCTTGCTTCATCTAATCAAATAAATATTATTGTGTTATGCCACATCATCACAAAGGCAGGTTAAGTATATAATATGACATTTTGAGAGACCATATTGACATAACTTTTATTACTGTTTATTATCATACTTATTCTGCTTTATTGGCTTCCATTGTCAATTTTTTTCTGTTCCTAATTTACACTAAACTCTATCATAAGCCTTAATTACTTTTCTTGTTGTTGAGATATAATAACTGACAAAAGCAACTTAAAGAAAGAACAGTTTGTTTGGGCTCACAATTTGACATTATCATTCATCATGGCAGGTAAGGCATGGCAGCAGGAGCTTGAGGGAGCTAGTCATATTGTATCTGCCATCAGGGAGTGAAAAAAATGAATACTGGTGCTCAGCTGGCTTTTCTGTTTGTCCTTAGTCCAGGATGCCAGCCCAGGGAGTTATGTCAACCTTATTTAGGGTGAAGCATACCACTCCACTTAACACAGTCTAAAACCTCCCTCATGAACATACCCAAAGATTTGCCTACTAAGTGATTATGTATCATGTCAAGTTTCAAATCATTAACTCTCATAGTATATATAGGAAAAATGCATAACATATACAGTATAAAGTCAGTATATCCAAGGGTGCAGACATCCTCTAGTATCTTGTAAAACATCTCCTGTGGATAACAGGCAGCTATTGTACTATAAAGAAATATAAAACTCACTCATACCAATATAGTAATCAATTTAAGCTGCATGACATATTTAAAATGTAAAAGTCAAAATCATAAAATTAGAAGAAATATATAAGCAAATATATTTATATAATGAGATTTGAGGAATTCTTATCTAAGATATGAGTGATACAATATTTAAAATAATATGCTGAAAGATATATTTTGCATGTGAATAAGGAAGTCTATACATTCCTTTTACCCAGCAACCTCCTATGTAGAGGGAGTTGACTTTTGACTATTATAATTGGAGGTCTGGCTGCACTTGGCTTGGCTTTTTTGAAAAACAAACACAGCAAGACTGACAGGAATTTTCAAGCTAAGTCCCGCAGAGACAGGAATATGTATCCCTATCACTGTGGAATCAAGCTGCCATGTAAGGAAGTCTGAACTACCCAGGAGGAGAGATAGTACAGAAAAGAGTCAATGTACCTCATCCAAGTGTCCCAGTCAATTGTTGTACATATGAGTGAGGCCACCTGGCCTCCTCCCTGGGAGATGTGCCAAATGACCACAAACAACTGAGAATGGTCAAAATCAGAGACCAAGGATGAGCCCTGCCCATTGTCAATCCACAGAATGGGGCAGATAAATGTATTTTCTGCTATTTCATTTTAGAATGGTTTATTATGAAGTAGGGTATATTACATAACTGATACTGTTGAACCCATGAGGGGCTCCCTGAATCCTGACGCCCAGAGACCACCAATGCCCCTGATTTGCTGTAATAGATAAGAGGTTTATTTAAGCTGACGCACCAGGGCTCGACTTCCCCATAGAGGAATAAACCCTGTAAAATGGTTCTCTGGTCCTTTAAATACACAAGTGGTTACAAAAAGGTGGGGGCACCAAGGAGTAGCTTTTTTTAGCAGTCAGGCAACAGCCACAGGTGGTGATAAAGGAACAAAGAGTATGTTAAGTTAGGTGGTGATGCAAGTGAGGAGTGTAGAGGAGTCTGAACAAACAGGCCAGCTATGCAAGCTTTGTTATTTTCAAGGACTGAGTTCTGTGGAAGGTTTCCAGAAGGAGTGAGGTCAGGGTCTCACCACAGAGGAGAAGGCCATGTATTTATTAATTTTTACAGTCTTACATTACAAAAAGAACCCCACCCTTCGTAAGACACTCTATATGAAACAAAATATAAACAAAGATATACTGCAGGGATATATAAATAAATATTTACTATCTAATAAGAAAATAGTAAACAAATTAAGCATTAAAAAAGGACATGATCAAGTAATTCATAGGGAAGTAAAAGCAATGTCTCCTATGATGGGATGATGTTATGCATTTGAAATGTAAATTAACCTGCTCCCAGAAGCCTGCTTTCTGTATACCAAGTGAAGCTATGCTACCTTTCTTGTTAACCATTGTCTCTGATTGGTTAAATAAGTGCTGAAGCCTAATATTGGGCAAAGACAGAGGTAGGCAGGAATAAGGTACATGGGCTTTTGAAGCAGAGAGGTTGAAGTAGTAGAAGCCTCCAAGAGAAGCAGAAGAAGCCTCCAGCAGAAGAAAGAAGAACCAGCCTCCAGAAGAAGAAGCCAAGAGCAAGAAGGAGGACATGCGCCATGGGTTATAAAAAAGAACCTCATTCCACATGTCCAGTAACATTGGCAGAGCATGGAGTGTAACAGCCCAGGGGACATATGTATATTATATGGGGGCTTTATTCAGGGATATAATTATGATCTAGCTTAGATGGGCAAAGATTGTACAATCCAGGCCAAGGCTTGTTAAAAATCCATCAGGTGTCTGTGTGCTCATTTATAATGGAAGGTTAAGGATTAACACTGCTGACCAATTAACAATAATATAAATACAAGTAAATAATTTAATTAGCCATCTTCTATACTCCTAGGCCTGAAAAGATGCTTAAACCTAGACCTAATCCAGGAAACTGAAGCTCAGACAGATTCAAAGTACAATTGCATACTTGAGTTAAGTAAAAAGTACAGAATGATATTACAAAGAGTAATAAGAGTTTCTTACATAAAGTATGATGTGATCACTTTGGAAAATTTTGGTAATGACTAGAAAATATCTACGGTATACTTTCTAAAAGTCTATTGCCAATGAGTACAAGGAATAGCCATATGGTTATCATTATTGATGGATTCTATACAATACCAAAAATAATGGAGGGGTTGGCAAGAAGGCTCAGTGATTAAGAGCCCTTACAGTTACCCAGAAAACTTGAGTTCAGATCTGACCTCCCAAAGTAGGCAGCTCACAACTGTCTGTAACTCCAGCTACACGGGATCTAATATTGTTTCCTGACCTGCTTTACACAGGTGGCATATATAAACACACACACACACACACACATACACACACACATATATACAAATGTATATACACACTCACACACACAAATTAATTAATTAATCTTTTAAAATTGATAAAAACAACCTCAACATGTCTGTTAATATTAAAAATCTTATAATGAAGTACTGTGTAGAAAATGTGATGGTTGGTCTTTGTAATTTGATTACATAGGAGAGAAATGTTCATTTAAATACATTTAAAATTGATCAAGGAATGGCAGCCCTGAGTATCTGTGAGGGTGTTTCCATAGAGAATTATGTGAGGGGAGAGCACTGGCTTTCCATGTAGGTGACCCAGAAATAAGATGGTCAGGAAAGGCAGTGTTGCAGGGTTAGTAGCCCTTGCTTCTTCCCAGTGCTTCTGTTGCTATCTCCTTTGTTGCAATTCCTTACTAATATCCTACTCACCTTTAGTTTTGTAGCACCTTCCTTAGAGATTGAAACACTCCATCCTCCAGTAAAGCTCCATTAGAACAGAAGGTGAACAACTCAAAATAGCTTTAGGAAGTCCCTGAAACTGATCAGATTCACTAGGCTCTTCCCTCCCAAGAATGAATATTAAAGACTGCTGAGAGTCACTCCCAAACAGACCAAGCAGCATCAAAGACTCTCAGACAGGCCCAACTGCCTGAAAGAAGCAGATGGACTGCCTAGAAGAGGTTTAGTCCATCTGAGTCACCTAGAAAGGACTATCTTCAGCCTTTTGAGTTGCCTGCAGGCTGCGCAGTGTGCTCCATGTTTCCAGGTTTTGTGAACTGTCACCCATGCTGCGGTGGCTTTGGTGATGCAGCTGTTTTTGAGTCATTTCTGCTCCTGTACATAACCCCAGTAAACTCATTGTTTCACAAAGTTGAACTTTAGTAGTATCAGTGATTTTGTCTGTCAGAGGCTCCCACTATGGGCTGAGTTTGTCTAATGTGTGTGTCATGTCTCCTCAGGAAAAGCTTGTTACATACTACCTTCTGCATCCTCCAGTGTAGAGTGATTCCTATTGGCTTTCCAGGAGTTTCCAGGTCTTCAGCACTGGATTGAGAGTGCTGAAGGACTCAGCTTCAGGTCTGAGCTGCATGGAGATAGCTGTGGTTGGACCACCTTTCTAATAAAACTCCTTTCCTAATTATAAATATAATATTCTGTGGGTTCTGTTCCTCTAGCAAACCTTGGCTAGTACAGAAGGAAAAATGAAGGAATATGCACTATGCCTAATTATGTGAGGAAACAAACATTATAATATTAAAGGGAAATAAGCATATGTAGATTCTACAAGTTTAAAAACAAAACAAAGCAAAAACCCAAGCAGCTTGTATTTTACTTTCAAACACATGCTTATATAGAAAAATCTTTGTCAATGATAAGCATTTTAGATTAATAGTTGCTTTGGATAAAGGAGAACAAGAGTAATGGAAAAGATGATAGTAATCACCATGGTTTCTGCTGTTTGGTGGGCACACAAATGTTCATCCATGTATTATTTTTTTATTTGTTTATTCCCCCCCTCTCTCCCTCTCTCCTTCTCTCCCTCTCTCCTTCTCTCCCTCTCTTTCTGTCTCCGTGTCTCTCTCTCTCTCTCTCTCTCTCTCTCTCTCTCTCTCTCTCTCTCTCTCTGCACGTGCATGTGCATGTATGTGGTGTGGCTGTTCTCTATCAGCTCTCTGCCTCATTTCTCAGATATAAGACAAAAGGGTTTTTTGTTGTTCTTGTTGTTGTTGCTGGTGGTGGTTGGTTAGGGTTTTTGTTTGTTCGTTTGTTTCCTTTTGATTTTTCTTTGTTCGTTTTTTATGTGTATTTATTACTTCAGGTTACATCTCCATCACAGTGCCCCCTTTCCACCCCTCCTAGTCCTTCCCTCTCATCCTCTACCCCCATCCCTTCCATTTGTTTTTGACACTATAGCCAAACAGAGACTAGCAAGCATCCTGTATTCTTCCTGTCTCCAACGCTCTTTCCCCATACACATGTTATTGGAATTGTAGGTGTCTAGCTGCCAGATGAGATTTTTTTAAATGGGTGCTGTGGTCTGAACTCAGGTCTTCATGTATGTACACCAAGCACTCTTAACCACTGACCTACCTCTTCTGCCTCATCAATTTATTCTTTATCATATACTGTCTAGTGAATTACTTAACAATTAAAACATAGAAATTAAACCATTCAAGTCAATTTAAATCAAGATTGACTTTGTTTTCTGAAAAGCTGCTAATACATGTGCAGGTACTTAGATGTGGTATTGAAACTCCTTCCAATATTCCAATTCCAGATTTTTGAGAACTGTCAAGCATTTTTTGTTACTCTTCACCAAGTTTCCACAAACACTATGGCAGGGGATCCATTTAAAATATTTATTGAAGTTAGGAATCAAATGGGATTTTGCAATTGGATGATGTGGTTATCAGTTAATTCATTTGACCTTGCTCTAGAAAGTCACATTCTTGGATTTTACTTGCCAAATTGTGGGTGTAAATATTCATGAAAATAGTTGGAAGATTTATTCCTATGACTGACTGACATAACCACGAGCTCTGAAACCTAACACTGCAGAAAACATGTCTCTCGTTCTATTTTCTACACCAGTAAAAAAAAAAAGTAATCAAAAAATTTTCACCTGAAGAAGAGCAAGAGATATCATAAAGAAAAAGAGGATGGAGTGTTTGATGCAAATACTCAAGATTATCATTTAGTCATTCTCAGCCAGCATCAGAGAAGTATGTTCTCATAAATTAGAGCTCTTTCCAATTTAAAACAAGCATTCTTATTCAAAGTAGCAGAGCATCAGGATGAGAGAGAGAGAGAGAGAGAGGAGAGAGAGAGAGAGAGAGAGAGAGAGGAATGCAGGTGATGGGCAGGTGTTGACAGCAAACTCCACTGTTGTTATGGAATGGAACTAATAGAGCCTTAAGATTTTCCAAAGACAAGGGTGAGTTCTTGTTGGGACCAAGGCCTCGTCAGTACTGTCTTTCTTGTGCCCATTTGAGAAGCATGGAAGCATCAAATCACTGTAACACTTTTTGTGTAGGTGTACAAAGGGCCATAAACCTCCAAAGATTTTTACCCACTCATCATCTAAATTCAGAATAGGGATGTATAGAGAGAGGGGAGAGGCCTAAGGGAAGTTAAAACAGAAGTGACTGAGTTTACATGAATTGAGCAAGATTAGGCTTTCTAAGGATATTAAACACAGTGATCCCAAAGAAGATATAGTCATGGGAACATGAAGTTAATTTGTTGAGTGTATAAAACTTCGATTGTTACTATGAGTAAGTGAAGGGGCCGGATTCTGAGAAAAGACAGATCTACAAACAAACAAAACTGACTTGCTTCATCTGATGTCCAGGATCACCGTGTTCCCAGGAGTTGCTATGGGAAGTGAAAAACATCCCAGACATCATTCACCTTGAGGGGAAGACACCAGGTTTTTGAACCCAGAACCGAATAAGCACTAGCTAAAAATGACTTCTTGGCAGCACCAGCAAGCAAGGCAAAGAAGATATCCCAAGAAAGTTGATTTGTGGATCACGAAAGAGACCCTCTATGAAAGGGTAGCCTGAATGAATCCTGAGGGCAGCCAGATTTGGCAGGTGCTAGCAGCATGCCAAGGGATGCTGAATGGTTCTTCACTGAAGCCTCTCCTCCATAGGTGGGAGAAGGTGTGGC
Source organism: Lophiomys imhausi (assembly GCA_907164525.1). NCBI lineage: Eukaryota > Metazoa > Chordata > Mammalia > Rodentia > Muridae > Lophiomys > Lophiomys imhausi. The sequence continues at coordinate 972,674 of CAJQZJ010032828.1, forward strand.
TGTTACAGATAGTCTTGTGACTCTGCCCTTGCATTTTTTTTCAGCAGGGGCTCATTTGTCCCACAGCATGCCCATTGCATTGAGGATTGCTTTTCCAGTTCTATGCACTCCTCTCTACAGAGCAGCTTACAGCATAAAAGTTGTGCTCTGTTTCTTGACTCTGGCTACTAAGATTGATAGAGTCATGTGTTAGACTCAGTAGTCTGTTTTTCTTTCAAATCTGAGATTCTTGCCTTCAAACCTTTCTACTTCTAATACTAAGTTGATTGCTAGTCATTAAAATCAGATGCTCATTTGAATTTTTAAAACTAATCTGTAGCCTTTTAACAAAAAAAAAGCAAAACAAAAACTGCTATGCCCTCTAATGAGAAGCAACAAAAAGTATCTGAGAGTAATATTCATGGCAGAAATGTATAGTTTTAATTGTTATGGCCTACTGTTGTCTGAATGAATTAAAATGAGTAAAGCTGAAAATGGAAAATGATTGAGTAAGTAGAGAAAGAATAGGGATTCCCAAGTGAATTTTGCGGGAGAAGAAAATTTCAAAGACATCATGTCAATAAGAAATGTCTTACTTCTGACCATATTTTGGAACACATATTTAAGAAGAGCCTTACAAAGTGAGATGCAAAGAAAATATCAGTAAGACATCAGATAATGTTAGATGATTATTCTGGGTGCCCACAAAAAAAAAAAAGGCATTCCTGTTATCTTACCATAAGCATAGCATTTTAAACCCAGACATATTCACTTCTGAACTACCACAGGCATCTGTTTTGTGAATGTATCTTTATAAAACTACTGCTTGTAGAATCAGATTGGAGCAGTGTTGTGTAGATTCAGCTGGTTCTCACATGGGAGACAAGAGGAGCCTGAACTGGGTGTGACAGACTCATCAGTCGAGGCTGAGCAACAGTGTGGAAAAATTCAGGGAAACTATCACTTAAATTGAAGTCGCTGGAGGGAGGAAAAACTCTGTCTGTAGTCATAGTTCCTGAACTATTCATTCACTGCAAGTACATATGTGTTATTTGTAATAATTTTATAAGCTGACAGGAAAAATTCCCTTAAATATGAGAAAAAGATCTAAGGAAGTGTATGATCATTGAATTTTGTGTGTGTGTGTGTGTGTGTGTGTGTGTGTGTGTGTGTGTATGTACACGTATATGTATATGTATATATATCCGGTTCTCAATCCTTTATTAGGGAAAATTTTAAACTCTACCTTGTTGTATGGGATGTACCATCTTGTGAGTATGTGTTCTGAGACTTAACATTTCTGGCCGTCAAGAGATATGGACCAGCACTTCCTAATTTTCTACATGATATAGAAATCAGTAGCTGGAAGACATAGTAAACATTTATTCTGTTTAATGTTTTCTCCTCTTCTGGGGAATATTGGAAGACTATAGTTTTGTTTTCTTCAGGACAGTTATTGCCATGGCATTTAATGTAGCAAATGAACTGTGTGTCACTTCAGGGGTTAAAAGCCAGCCTGTAACTTACAAAATTTCCTCACATGTGCCACAATAATTTGTAATGGTCAAGATAGGAGAAGTTTTACATTCTCAGTGCAGATGATGAAGACAAGCATACTGAGCTGATTTCATGACTAACAAATAAACTCTTAGTGTTTTATATATATATAATATATATATTATATATTATATATATTAATACTGGTAAGTGTGACTCAGCTTAAATGGAATACATTGTTCCTGAAGAGAGTGATTCTTTCAAGGACTTATCATCCATAGGTCTTGCTCAGTAACCCAGAACATGCAGGGAGCACAGTGATTAGCAATCTCTTAAATCATTTCTGCACTGCCATGTTGAAGTCTTCTTCGATTGCTGCATTCAAAATGACAGTTGATTTGGGCATGGTGGAGTATGTTTATCATCAGGGAGATTGAGGCAGGCAGATGTCAAGCTTGGTATATCTCAAAGCAAAACTAATAGAACAGTTGTTATCTATCAAAGTATCATCTTCACTCCAACCCCTGAAGTTTTCCTCATTGGTTAGTACAATCTCATAGTTGCCTACCTTCACTTGAGGCTCCTCTGCATTCAGGGAGCTGATCTTGTGTGAACGGTTTCTGATCACTCCTGAAACACTGCCATGTGATCTGCTTGTTAAGTAAGTTGTCATGGGACCACACATTCAATGCCTTTGACTAATTAAACTCTTTACTTCACTTTCTGTATGCTTTACTGCTTTAAGTTCCTTCAAACAAGATCTGAGACAGACCTAAATGAATTTAAAATCAAGTTAATTAGCTCCTGTATTTCTACATATCTTCTCCATCTTTTCAGAATTTGCATATGCTAATTTGAGGTTGTTTTAAAGTAATAGTTTCTGAATTGTGCTGTGATCTTGCTGTAAGTGGGAAGATAAATAAGGTTTGTACAACAATGCCATAAACTCTACTGGGCTGCCCGAGAGTGGGACCAAGTACTGCCGGCATCCTGACAGTAGATCTTTCCCAAACTCATACTGTGAAGCAGCCAAAGTGTCCTTCAATTAGGAGTACTTGTGACTCTCCACAACCTCTAGCGCTTCCAAAGCCAAATGGCTGGGTTTCTTTTCTTTTCTTTTTTTTTTTTTTTTTTTTTTATTGAAGCACACCTGGTAGCTATTAACAGGTCTGGATTTGCAATGATATAAACAAAAGTATCCATGATAATTTTTTAATGAAACTTTTTAAACGATTTGCTAGAGGATATCTGACTCTGTTCTTTCTTCCTTTTTTTTCTTTTTTTTCTTTATTTTTTATTTCTTCAAGTTACATCTCAATTGCAGTCCCCTCCCTATTCCCCCCTCCAGTCCCACCCTCCCACCCTCAACCCCCCATCCTCTTCCCTTTTTTTTTTTCTTTTAAGTTTAAGGTATATCTTATTTCCCCCTACAGTTTCCCCTTTCAGTTCAACAAATGGCTCTTTCTCTTATAATAATAAATACAATACAGTACAACAGAGGTAATTAGGCCACAGTTATGAGGGTTATATGGCTTAGCATACATTCCCAATGACCAGTCCATATGCATTTGGTACCTGACTTTAACATTCTACTATCTAACCATCTCCATGAGTTTAAAGTTCTATATCTGACTCAACATTCATACTAATTGCAACACAATTTTAAAAGTATCTTCTTAGATCTATAACACTCTCTTGACTCCTAAACAACTCAAAATTTAATTATGAGACTCTATCTATCTGTTCTTCAATCACCTCAGAGACCTGAGAGGCCCTATCTATCTCTTATATTAGGGTAAGCAGATGTTGCTTGTCTCTTAGCAGGTTTATTTCTGATTAGCTTAGCAAGTAACTATAATAGGCTGTCATAGTACCTAACAGAATGACCAGCTTGCATAACCATTAGTTTGCATTTCTTAATTATCCTAAACAGTTTATGACAGTTAGTAGTAAAAGGAGATAGATAGGGCCTCTTCAAAAACCCCAAGAGATCTGCAGAATATGGCATTCAAAGATGTTTTCGTAACTTTAGATTTTTTTATATCAAGACATATCAACTCCTGACAGCACCCCCTATTCTCCTCCAAGTAGAAGATGAGCATCGAAGAATCTCCAGTGGGAGATGATTGAATTAGTCGCAAGCCTATCTCTTGGTAGGAAAAGCCCCTTGCCCCAACTGTAGACAGAATACTGTCCAAAAAGGACAAAACCTGGAAGCAGGTAAGTCGACAGCCTAGCTCTGCCAAGACAGGGTAGGTAAGTCCTTCATAACCCCTGCTCTACAATCAATGTCTGTCAGAGAAATGGGGCCAAATGACTGAAGATCGATGCTGTAATGTATGGAGAGAAAATGGGAACTGTCCAGGCAGCCACAGGTATGTCATTTCTTAGTTTGGGAAGCTGCAGGCCCTGTACTTCCTCTAAAATCAGATATATTTATCCCTCTCAGGTGTTTGAGGTGGTTGAAGAAGAGATAGCTAGAGTCTCATAATTAAATTTTGAGTTGTTTAGGAGTCAAGAGAGTGTTATAGATCTAAGAAGATACTTTTAAAATTGTGTTGCAAGTTAGTATGAATGTTGAGTCAGATATATAGACCTTTAAACTCATGGAGATGTTTAGATAGTAGAATGTTAAAGTCAGGTACCAAATACATATGGACTGGTCATTGGGAATGTACGTTAAGCCATATAACCCTCATAACTGTGGCCTAATTACCTCTGTTGTACTGTATTGTATTTATTATTATAAGAGAAAGAGCCATTTGTTGAACTGAAAGGGGAAACTGTAGGGGGAAATAAGATATACCTTAAGCGTAAAAGAAAAAAAAAAGGGAAGAAGATGGGGTGTTGAGGGTGGGAGGGTGGGACTGGAGGGGGAATAGGGAGGGGACTGCAATTGAGATGTAACTTGAAGAAATAAAAAATAAAGGAAAAAAAAAAGAACCCCCCCCTCCAAAAAAAAGGCCGAAACATCACATTTCATTTTTTTCTTTACCTCCTTACCCTTCCATCCCATTTCTCTGGGGTGGGGTGTCCTTATATAACAGTCCCTTATCTCAGTTGAGAGGTCATATGAGGGCCAAGAGCCTCTTCATTCATTGGGCATCTATGAAGCAGTACCATCAGTGAAAAGTGTCTCGTTGCCTGGGAGAGAGAACTACTAAACAAACAAATCAATAAGCATACAATAGATAGAAAAGACTAAAAAAATAGAAAAAAAATATAACTAATACATAGAAAATAAATAAAAATTAAAAATAAGAGTACATACACATTCTTTCATCTGAATATTCGGTTTTTGACATCTGGAGAGTTGACATGGGCTGGCATATCCATTTCCAAAGCGGCTGACTTCTATGGTAGTCAGGGTCAGGCTCCTAATAGGCAGGGAGTCCCAGTTCTTCAAATGCCCACAGACCATGTGAATGTTCTCACATTTCTGGCACCTGCCAGCATTGTTAAAGCCAAATTGTATCGAATTAGGTCACCCAAAACTCTCAATAATATGGTAGTCTGGACAAGATCAGCATAATGACAATGTCAGTGGAGAAGCCAAAGTGAATAGGGGAAATGATAAATGGTATCAGCACTAGGTTAAGCCCTACAGGTGATCGATTCCTGATTAGAGAGTGAGACTCAGTCTCCTCCAGTGATGAACTCCCTTGGATGTACATGGGTGCAAAGATAAATGGTCTCAGTGGGTCATATCCATGTGTGTGTGTGTGTGTGTGTGTGTGTGTGTGTGTGTGTGTGTGTGTGCAACAATGATAAATAATAATTAAAGAAGAGATCATGAATTTAGAAGGGGACATGGAAGGGGGTGGAGAGGGGAGAGTTATACGAATGTGGTGCTCACATTTGAAGTGTTCAGAAAAATAAAATAATTGAGAGAGATAAGCTAGGTAATAGACAAGGCAGAGGCAGCCTGCCTCTTATGACCTCACTATAGCACACAGCATTATTTCTACCACTTCTTTCTCCTGAGGGGTTCACTGAGCCTGGAACTTCAGAGAGGAAGCCAGCCTCTACATTTTGAAAGGAGTACTGTTGATGGACATATTTAAAACTGTCACAGCCTTTGTATTTAGACAAGTTCTTGTCAAAATTCCAAATTTGCTTTTCCATTTATAACCACACTGTGATGCTTATAGTGTAAGATGACAGAACAGCAGGGATGAGTCAGACAGGGTATCTTTTTTGGAGATCAAACCTACTACATTTCCGGTAGCTTTTCACAGACATGTCTTGTTTCTTTGAGACAATGCTAGGACACAGGGTCTTGTGTTTTTGCTGATGCAGCTTAGATGCACTTTGTATAGCTTGCCCTTTGCTCCATGGCAAATAGGAAGGTAAACTATGATATTTCCTTGTCTCTGCTCTAAACTGGTAGAAATCTATTTAGATATACACAATATCTCTTCTCGGACTGTCTTTAAATTGTTCCAGTAAGATTTATATTCTTGGAATAAGTATAAACTAAGCAGGGTTACTCAGTTGTTTCTGTTTCTCAGCAGACAGGATCTGCAGTTTTGTTTGTTTGTTTCTTTCTTTATCTCTTCATCACTTCTAGCTTTTTTCTCCTTTTCCTTCAACAGTTAGTCCTTTTACCCCCACTTCATTCCACATGCTGGAAAGACAAAATAGTAACTCAGTACGGCACTTCTACTGCTCTCTATTAAAGTGCAGATTCCTGAAAGTTCTTCCCAGTCTTTCAATCAAAATCACTTGCAAAGCCACCATTAAACCACTTTTTATAATTTTGACAGTGATCAACTCTTACTTAGTAAAATAGAGTCCTTCATACTATCTTGATGGTTCTTGACTTGTTTTTCATGAATCACCAAGTCTCAAAATTAAACAAGCATCAGATCGATAAGTCCTATCCTCAGAGTTTCTGGTTCAGTTGTTCTAGAACCAACATTTTAAATTTGTAATAAGTCCTGAGTTAATGCAGGTATCATTGATGCAATGATAACCATCCATGTAAATGCTAATTTTTGATTTTTTAAAAGGCATACATGAGCCAGGCATGGTGGCGCACACATTTAATCCCAGCACTCGGGAAGCAGAGGCAGGCGGATCTCTGTGAGTTCGAGGCCAGCCTGGTCTACAAAGCAAGTCCAGGACAGCCAGGGTTGTTACACAGAGAAACCCTGTCTAAAAAAAAAAAAGGCATAGATGTGTTTTTTAATGAGTTCTACCTAAAACTGACAGTCATGAAATGTTGTACCTAATTGAAATTTGGAAATCATGATATCAGACTCCCTTAAAAAATATTAATTGATTAAAGAGTTAAATTTTACATACTTAGTTGAAGCCAAAAAGCAATTAAGGTGGATAGAGATCATCACTCAGTATTTCCAACTTCTTCTTCAGTGTGCTGTCCATTGATGAGCCTATACAAGAATTTCTATATACATAAATCTCTGAGGTCAAATTGCTGAGGAGGGATAAAGGATTATCATCCCAGTTTTAATCAATAAAGGTCAGAGAGGATGAAACAGAGATTGCCATAATACACACTAAAACCAGCAAGAGGTCATCTGGCTCACAGACAGGATGTTAAAGGCATGCTTTGCATTCCTGGGTATCTTATTTAAATCATCAGAAAAGCAATTTCTCTTTATGAAGGATATTGAAAAGTATCGAAAAGCGAAATTCTGACAAAGCCTGTGGTTTGCATGGCAGAGCCTGTGACCAACTGCCAAGGAAAATATCAACATGAAAACGGATAGTGTGAGAGCATATGAACAGGGACATTGCAGATAAATATTTAGCACATGACCCCAGGAGGCAAAAAAGTACAGGACAACCTTCTAAACTGTAGGGCTGTTCAGCCCCTAGGGCAAGGTAATGACTATGTCCAGCTCATTGTGGACTAAATAAAAGAACTTTGAGTCATCACAGATGAGCAATAATTGTCTTTGTCACTAATTATTTATATCATGAGGCCATCTGTGATGCTTTCATGATTTCCAAAAGAGAGTGTACTCAACTTGAAAGGCAGGAAGTCTTGCCAGCTTAGAAATGACATCTGGAGGTTTGGAATTGAAAGACTTAACAGGAAAATTCCGAGCTGCTTACAGGTGCCAAAGGGAAACAGGATACAGAGTAACTACATCTGTTCTAGAGCTCTGGGTTGCCTTGGGTTCCTCAGAGGGAAATGCTGAGGCTGAAACTATGCAGAAGCCATTCATGTAGGTCTCAGTCCACAGGAAAGGCAGTAGGAACTCAGAGAAGCTGGGCAGACAGAATGAAAATGAAGAGCAGAAGTCCTCAAAAGCGACAATTCATATTGCTCCTCAAAGATGCTAAGGAAGCCGGGATTCTATTATTCTGACTTCTCAGTCATTTGTGGGTGAGAAGCTTCTCTAGGAGATTCTGCCTTTGGGTAAATATGCGAAGCTGCTCAGTGCCTTAGGGAAAAGACACAGGTTCTGGTATTTCAAACAAGAATTACATTACATTTGGGAAAAGGCATATATTAGAAATGTTTCCAAGAGAACATGTTTTTCAGACCAGACTCCTTTGGAGATTTAGGTTTGCATGAAGGCTTAACTTCATGGGAATGCTACAAAATAGGACTAATCATATATTAGCCTTGTTTGCAAATGCAGTGTTAATAGTAATAGAAGAGACCTTTGTCCTCCCTACATCTTTTTTTCCAAATTGATACTTGCAGGAAGAAAGCTGAGGGTATTTTTGATTAGTGTTGTTTCTCTTGTTCTCTCCCAAATATGTGTCAGGTTCTCTGACCTATTAAGATAAATATAATGGAATATGCCTTCCTAAAAATAGTCTTAGATGACATTGGTGGTACACAAGAATATGTCTTAGACAGCTCCACTTGCTTATTGTACAGGCATACTTCAAGTCAAGACATCCAGAAATCATAGGCTGACAACAATTATACAACCATGATACATAGCATAAACTATGCCCTTCTTCCATGTTTATTTAATATAGAATTCTGGTGTACAGATATAATGCTAAGATGCCGCCAGTGATGCAGAACTGAGAAGAACTACTACTTAAAAATGTATAGATGTATCAGTCTTTAAAGAGATATTTAGCCTGTATATTAATAATACATTGTGCTTTATGTCAATATAGTATATCATGGTAAACTTGCAATGACTTTTTCTAAATAAGATAGAAATAGAAAACACAGTAATGATATGAGAGCCATCTTCTGGAGAGATATTTTTACAACCATACTGGATTGCATTCCTCTGATTCTGTATACCTCCTGTACCTCAGCCCAAACTAAGCCTACATCATTTATTTTTAGCAAACCTATTCTTCCTACAGGTACAACCATCTCAAAGAAAGTGTGCCTACCCATGCAGATGTACTCTCCAGTTGCTTAGATACTGGTATCTTTCAGACACATTTAATCTTTCTTTTATATTTTTAGTGACTTCATGCTGTTCCTATCACCAATACCCTTATACAATCCCTCATCATGAATCATTTGAAATGTTCACCAGGCATTAATAAAGTTTCTTTATCTTCAGAATTAACTGTATCTAACCCATTCCTGTAAGGTTGCATAGTTCTTATTTTCTCCTAAATATAAATTTGATCATGCTATTCTCTTTGTTTAAAATAGTCTGTGCATTCCCTTTACAGTGCATCAACAATTGCTCCTAAATAATATATCTTTATCCCAGGAACTTACAAATGTTAATTAATTTGGAAAAGGTGTTTTTGCAGATGGAATTCAAAACAGTGATATAAGGAAATTATTCTGTATTCTCTGAATAAGCTTTGAAGACCATCACCAACCTCATGTTAAGAGAGAGCTAGATGGAGATAAGGCCATGAGAAGTCAGCAGGGAGGAGTGTTGTCGTAGCCAGGATTGACAGTGTCCAACAAAAGCTGGAGGAAGCAACCAGGGATTTCCAGGAGACGTACAGCCCAGATGACACTTTAATGTCAAGTTTCTGGCCTCCAGAATTTCAAGTGGATAAGTCATTGTTGTTTTAAGATATTTATTTTTGTTAATTTGCTATGATTGTACAAGGAAACTAATAGATCTACTATCCTTGAGACAATGATCCAACTATTTTGCTGTTTCAGGGGCTTTCATGATCCAAGTTTATGGTGGTCAGTCTAATCTCTTGCTCCTTACCCCAGTGAATTCTGTGCTGTGGTTATGATCACTGCAACCTCCAGTCGTGCCATTTCCTTCCTCACCTTCCTGTAATCAAATATGCTTTGACATTTCTTTACAACTCTCAGCTCCTCTGCATTTATAATAACCTACTGAAGTGGAAGAGAAAATCTATGGTAGGTTTGAAAAAGGAACAGGATGTAGCAATCAAAACTTTTAAAAATTAAAATACTTAAAGAATGCTTTGATATTTATATGACTTGTCATTCAAACATGAATGAAAATGCAGTCTAAGTTTAGCTTATCTTGACCGAGTTTATAATTAATTATTGTGTTAAGTCATTTTGACGGAGATGGCTGCCCTCAAATACACAGATTAATTGCATAGTTTGTTAGTGTGCAGCTATGACCCAATCCCCTTACCAGGTTGTACAGCTATTCCTCAAATTCTGAGAATGTTGTCTGTTGATCATAGATGCTTTCTTTTAAAGCAATCTGGAAGCTGAGTCACAAGAACAAGACCGAGAAGTAAAAGGCAGAAGATTTATACGATATAAAGAGAAACCAGAGTATGAAGGGAAATCAATGGGAGAGGAGAAACACCTCGGAAACAAAGGATACCTGCAAAGGGTATGTTCCTCTGAGGACATGGGGGTGACCCTAGCTGAAACTTCTAGCAACAGAGGACACAGAGATAGAAGTGGCCACGCCCTAGCCTGTTGAGACTTCCAGTGGAGGGAGGGGTGCACCAAATACACCCACAAACCCTGCTTACAAGATGTACAGGGATAAAGATGGAGCAGTGATTAAGGGAATGACCAACCAATGGATGGCACAGCTTGAGACCCACCCCCATGGGAGAAAGCCAACTCCTGATATAATTAATGATACTCTGCATGTAGACAGGAGACTAGCATAATTATCCTCTGAGAGGCCTCACCCAGCAGCAGATCGAAATAGATTCTGAGACACAAAACCAAACATTGGTGGAACACAGGGTGTCTTGTAGAAGAGTGGGAGAAACAATAGACGAATCTGGAGGGGACAAGAGCTCCATAAGAAGGCCAAAAGAGTGAACTAACCTAGGCCCCTGGGGGCTTACAGAGACTAAAGTACTAACCATAAGCATGCGTGGACTGCACCTGTGCCCCCTACACATATGTAGCTGATAGGCAGCTTGGTCTTCATGTAGAAGTGGAGCAGGGACTGTCTCTGACATGGACTCTGTTGCCTGTTTGTGGATCACTTTACCCTAGCTGGGCTGCCTGGTCTGGCCTCAGTGTAAGAGGATGCTCTTAGTCCTTAGGACACTTGAAGAACTGGGGTGGATTGGTGGGGGGGTTTCCCTTTTCTGAGGAGAATGAGAGGGGGAAAGGGGAAAGAGGTTGGGAAGGTGGGACCAGGTAGAGAGAGGGGAGAGGACTGTGATTGGATGTAAAACGAATAAATAAATAAATAAACAAACAAATAAATACATAAATCCCAGAAGAACAGCCCTTTACCTTGTAACATGTGAGTCTAATTCCTTGGGGCATAAATGATCTGGAGATTCTCCAGCCATAGCCCCAGAAGAGACCATCCATATTCTTTCTTAACTCTTTCATCTCTTCCATCAGCCTCTCTTACTCCATTCCTTCTGAGACACTTCTTCAATGAATAATAAATGCAGCATCCCTTCCTTCCATATAACAGTACATCTCAATATCCCAAAGTGTGCCTGAAGTTACAGATTGCACTGTATTTATAGTACATTCATAAAAGTTTTAATTTATAAATTAGCCACAGTAAGATGAATAACACTGTAAAGAATAATTTATTATGGACCTTAGCATATGACATTATTTTTCTTTCTATCACATTGGACCATTCTTATTTTTACACAGGCAAATGATTTTCTAGTTTTTCTTTGGCTTCTCCAAATTACTATCATTATTTCATATGTATCTTGAGACTATCACTAAAACATAAAAGTTAGTTGAATACAATCACTTCCATAGTTGACTTGATAATTAAAGACTAGTCAGAGGGTAATATATACATTTTATCAGGCAAAGGGCTGACTCATAGCACAGGTGAAACTAAGCAGGATGTCAGATTTCACCATTATACTCAGAATAATTAACAAATTCTTGAACCTATGGAGTTTTGTTTCTGGATTTTGAAAATACTGTTTTTTCCTCTATTTCAAGTCTCAGATTCTACTTTCAGGAAACATGACTTTAGTGAAACAGAGGCTAAAACTATCACTACCTTTATAGTTCATGTCTAAAGTCAGCCAGGAAATACAGCAAACAGGTATCTGACATGATTCATATGTAATAGGGTAAGCAGCAGTGGCTTTAAAGAATCAACTCATTTAAATTGTAAATTACTTTCCTCATAGATATTTATGAAATACATCAATAAAGGAGTTAATGAATGAATGAATGTTTACTGTAATAATTTGCAGTGAGAGGTATTGGTATTCTTCAGTGATTGCAAACAAGAAGCAGAGCTCAACTTCTCCCTCACCCATCTTTCTCATAAAGTATCAAGGCTCAGCTCTAATTCCTCTTCCACAAAACTTCCATAAGTTGGATAACTACCCCCTAAAGATTGATGCTAAAATATTTTAAGGGTTTTTTTTTTTTTTTACTTTAAGTGAGTTTTTTTAAAAATCAGATTTCTAACTAACAGAACAAGATTTTTGCTGATGACATGACAATGTTTTGAATGCTACAGACTAGCCCACATTATTGACAGTAAAATTCAAACAACACATGGAAAGGCAACCAAGGGGACTGCTGCTTTAGGAATCTAGTCATGAAGGAAGTGGATGGAGAAGTCTGGAGAGCAGCGAACCTCCAGAAACAGAGCTGTGCCTGTCCTCCATTCTGCCAGCTACAGGTCTTTTATCCCTCAGAGAGTGAGAGACAAAACCAAAAGTGATGAATGCTGCTTCAAGTTATTAAAACAAAGTAAGCAGAGAAACAAACACAAGATGTAACTACTGAGAAGAGGGTATGAACTGGGAGATACATGGGCAAAATCTTCACCAAACAGAGAACGGCAGCCTGGGAAAAAGTCTTACTCTGAAAACATTTTTGTATGAACAAATCACTTTTTAAGTCTTTGGCCTTAGGATCGAGTAGTTATTGTCCAGTCTCAGTTGCTTAAAACACTTGATTGTAGAACCATTAAAGGAATGCTCTAACTTTCCTCTTTAGAAACAATAGTGAAATTTTGCCAAGGTGGCATTCTGAATTCCCGAGTCAACTTTCAAAAGATTTGCCATTGCCTTATTAACAGATTGGTGACATCTTAGTGGATTTCCACATCATGAAAACTCAAGAGCTAAGGTCTACTAGATAGTTCAACAAGCAGTCACAGAAGTGTAGAGGCTAGCACATTAAATGAAGCCTCAATAAAAGTAGAATGTATGTACAGAGCAGTTGCTTCAGACTATGAAGCTTAGATATTGTCCCCTCGAGAAGGAACCAAAGACAGAATAACTTTTCATGCATCGTTCTACTCTCATGGCTACAACAGATGTTGTGCTGGCAGAAAATGAAAGTGAAAGACAATAAATAAATAATAGAACCAAAAACACTAAGTTAAACTATTGAAAGGATTGGAAAAAAAAGTTAGTATCAAACTACTACTCTTTTAGCCAGTGTGTCAACGCACAATCAGCATCTTAAGACTCTGCCTAAGCGTTCGAGTAATTTTATGTAATTAAGGGGATGCTGTATCTCCTGAGACTCACAGTGGCTAGAAAAGCTTAAATAGATCAAAGGGTCCAGAAACTGTCTCTCTTTGTGGAGTGCTGATTCAGACACAGAAGATTTGAATTTGAGGAAGTGGTGTGGTATGGTTGCAAGCTTTTACTTTCCTTGGTTGGTTGTCCGAGTGAGTTTTTATATCACCATGACACAAAGTGGGGTCACCTGAGGAGAGGTTATCTGAAAAAAGTGCTTCCATCACATTGCCTGTAGGGAGGCCTGTGGGGATTGTTTTAGTGATTTATGCGGGATGGCCCAGGCCACTGGAGGCAGTGACACTCCTGGATAGTCATGTGTGTTATAGGAAAGCAGGATGAGCAAGCAAGCCATGAGGAGCAAGTAAGCAGCATCCTTCTACGGCTTCTTCTTCAGTTCCTGCATTGGCTTCCCTCGATGGACTGTGACCTCATAGATGTAAGTCAGATAAACCATTTCCTCCCCAAGTTGCTTTTGGTCATGGTGTTTAACACAGCAATAGAAAAACAACATGCTTGGGATTAGGAATAAATGAATATGAGGGAGAAAGGGAGAACACTGGCATATTTACATGCCATTTTAAATTCACTATTGCTGTACTCAAAATGGTTGTGTCTCCACAACATTTCTATGTTGAAATCCCAATGTAATGTGATTAAATGCAAAGGTGGGGTCTTTGGGAAATAATTAGGTTACAGGTGCATAACTCTTAAATGGGATTGCTCACCATATACAGTCAGGAGAGAGTTTGCTCTTTTTCTCTTGCCCTGTCTCAGTTCTGCTACATGAAGACAATAAAAATCAGCAAATCTGTATCCAAGAAGCACGTCCGCAGAAGATGGAGGGTGTGTAGTCAGTCATGTTGATCTTGTATTTCTCAGCCTTTCCAATGCTGATAAGAAATAAAATATTTGTTTATAAGCATCTAGTCTGTGATATGATGTGTGTGTGTGTGTGTGTGTGTGTGTGTGTGTGTGTTTGTATACTCTTTAGGATTCAGGGCTTCAAGGTAAGCTTAGAGAAGTTATAATAGTTCTGTGAGTACATTATACAGATCTCCATGGAAACAGTGCCCTCACTGAGGAGTCTAAGCTGTTAGCATGCCATTGCTGCTTTTGATCCACAGAGGTCTCTGTGCCTTGACTCTACTGGGGATTTTCCAGCCAGAGATGAGGCAGAATGAGAAAAACTAGGGTCCGACTGCCACTGCCCAAATCACAACCTGTTTAACAGACCACCCATCGGGCTGGCCCGAACCTTCTAGCTCCGCTGTGTTCAGAGGTTCATCATACCCAATCTTCCTGTCTCCCCCTTCTTCTTTGATAGATATCTGGACCTATATTTTGGACTAATGTTTTACCTCTTACTCTTTCTCATCTTCATCTTCCAGATAAATTTATTTTCCACAACATTTTCATGCATTGACTTTTCTCTATGGGACTGCTTCTGGGAGGATCTGTCCCCCCCCCCCCCCCCTGTGTGGGTGTAAATATATATATATATATATATATATATGTATATATAATATGTTCAACTAATTAGCTTATAAGGTAAGGGAGAGCCCAACATCACTCTCTACTTCCTGAAAAACATAATGTAATCAGGCCACTCTCTCATCCTACCCTCTCATGGAGCTTAAAGAGCCCCTGGATGTCCTTGTAATGTTTCAGTGTCAGGATGGCCCTGCCAGCTTTATGGTTCTTCTCTGGTCAACTCCCCAGAGTCACAGGGGAAGCAGCTGCTCTACATTTTGACAAATACTCTACTGAAGAAAGTGTAGGAAGTGTATACATCGGTAAACAGGTTAACTTCTGGTTCCACTGAAGCACAGCCAGGGGGAATACATTGAAAGGAGGCACAGTACTGTATGTGTTTCCATACCATTTTGTGTAACAGAGCTGACAGAGAGAAGTAGGGGTGCACATCACATCAAGCAGCAGTTCTCAATCTGTGGGTCACGACCCCTTTGGGGTTCATATATCAGATGTCCTGCATGTCAGATAATTATGTATGATTCATAACAGTAGCAAAATAACAATTATGAAGTAGCAATAAAATAACTTTATGTTTTGGGGTCACCACGACATGAGGAATTGTATTTAAGGGTTGCAATGTTAGGAAGATTCAGAACCTCTGTCATCAAAGAAATTCTGACTTCCCAACTCCCAGAAATAAGCAGGAGGCTGGATTATTATCTCATTTAGGATTTGTAGGATTTGTTGTATTGAGGTCTCACTTCTCTGGGGTATCACATAGCTGAAAGAGCCCAGGATACAATCACCTGAACATACTGACACACTGGAGCCCAACTACCCCAAGGCTAACATTTGCTCCAGAATTCCATGCTGGGTGGATGAGGCTTCCTTGGTTCATTGTTACCCATAGAAATGGCTCCTTAATAAACAACCTGAACCCCCAACTCTGTTTTGAAATTTGAATCCACATATTTCCACCTACAATAGTAATGACATAAATATGGGGAATAGGAAATCTGAAGGAAAATGAAAGAATTTGAAGAAGACAATTTGCAGAAAGTGGGCTCATGGAAATAAATGCAGATATAGTGGCTTCAATTTTCTTTGTTTATTTGTTTTGTTGTTGCTGTTGTTGTTGTTCTGTTTTTGAGACAGGTTCTGACCTTATAGCTCAGGCTTTCCTGGAACCCATTCTTGTCTCAGGCTGGTCTTGGCCTGATGGCAATCCTCCTATGTCACCCTCCTGAGTGCTAGCATTACAGTCATGAGTTCCTACAACCGACTGATATGGCGGTTTCTTAGAATGCATTTTATATTCCTGGAATGTGTCACTGATTTCCTATTGTATAAAAGAGTACAGAATAGATAAAGTATTGATTCACTGGGTTCGTAATGCAGACACACATATGAAAGTTTTTCTTAAGATCAGTTGTTGTAGAACACTGTCCTCTGGGTATGAACTTCATCCTTCTGAACTCGGCACCTGTAATTGCCAGAAGGATATGCACACAAAGCTAGGCTCATTGCCCTTCCATTATAAAATGTTGCTGGATTCATGAAGTCCCCCTACTCCAAGAATAAGGCAATTAGCTTCTGGTGAGACAGAGGAACACCTTTCTGTTGGTGGCATAGCCACTCATAATCTATCCGTGAACCTGTATGTAACATCAATTAAGCAAACAAGTTTTTCAAACTCCACCTAGGTGGAATCATTTCTACATTTCCATCTTCTCTTCTGTGTGGTGTGGTTAGGTACTTTCTAAGATCTCCTTAGAACAAGTTCCCGAGACTCCTGCACATATCCTTATGCCTGGGGTGCTGTATGCTGATGGCAGCCTCATTGGTTAGTTCTTATGTAAAACTATTGAAGAAATACAATGGCTTTTCTATCTCCAAATCCTACCCTTTAGGTGGAGAAACATCAGATAAATTGTGTTGTAGTAAGTAATAGAGGGACAAAAATACATAAGCTACCAAATAAAATTTTATCGGGTGGACAGATGCTAGGTAGTCCGAGAGAAGTAGGATCAGGAAAGGTATGCTCTTGCTAACATGGTGTTCTGCTCAAGCATATAGGGTTAAGCCACCACGAACTAAACTCTATGAATACATGAGACAAAATAAACCTTCCCTCTTTTTAAGTTATTGCTGTTAGCTATTTTGATCACAGTGATAAGAAAAACAACTGACAGAGGGACTCCTGCTAGCCCATGATGCATCAGTGTGAGCAAATTACCTAGATAGTGCAGAAGCAACATTTGAAACAGTTAAGATGAGGCTCCTGGAAACAGGTTGTGGTTATGGCTCTGCTCTGGCCCTGTTCTTTGGCAATGCTGCCACCAACCTCTCTGTGCTTGTGATTTCCCATCTACTAAACAGACTTAGCGATATCTACTTGTGAGGGTTGTGGGGTTTAAATACACATGGTGACTAATGCTATATTTGGTGAAGTCTTGAGCCCAGCCCCTCAGAGGAAGACCTGTTGGTGAAAACACCCTGTATTCTTTATAAACCTTAAAGTAGCCCTGATAATTCACAAAAGGATGTGATAGAACTAGGTAGCTACGTCCATAAGTCATCATTCCTCTTTGGTCCTATGGAAGAGAGAGCTGTATCTCATTGAACTACATGTGTGTCCAGCACTCTAGCAGAAATTCTCTTTAACGGATTCAGGTATCAGTCACAGCCTCACTTCAGTTTGTCAGAGATGATGAATCCATAATAAGAGCCATCTGGAGGCTCGACTAAGCACAGATGCCATATAAATGTCGAAAAGCTGATTATCCAGCTTCCACACTTGCTGGTGAATACATGCATTATTTTTTTTCCTTCAGAAACTGAATTCCTAAATTCAGCCAGCAGAGGGCGAGAGTTGATAACATTTGAACAATAAGCTGATTTTTTTTTTTTTTTTCCCCTTTCTTTAGTTTCAGGAGACAACATTTGCCTTAAGTACCTCTTCATTTGTTCCTTCTGTCGAATATAGTTAATATTATGCCTAGAAGAAGAATTAATAACATTGTAAATATAACTTTAAGGACAAAACATCAAACCAACTAAACTCTGCCTGTCATTCTTATAAGCTTTCTTCTTCTTCTTCTTCTTCTTCTTCTTCTTCTTCTTCTTCTTCTT
>CAJQZJ010032828.1:1019595-1035680 GCA_907164525.1 Lophiomys imhausi
TTAGCCATTCTAACAGGTGTTAGGTGGAATCTCAGGGTCGTCTTGAGTTGCATTTCTCTGATGATTAAGGATGTTGAACATTTCTTCAGGTGTCTCTCAGCCCTTAGGGATTCCTCCTTTGTGAATTCTCTATTTAGCTCCATCTCCCATTTTTTGATTGGATAATTTGGTTTCTTGGCATTTAGTTTCTTGAGATCTTTGCAGGTTTTAGATAATAGCCCTCTATCAGATGTGGGGTTGGTGAAGATTTTCTCCCAGTCTGTTGGTTGCCGTTTTGTTCGAATGACAGTGTCCTTTGCTTTACAGAAGCTTTTCAGTTTCATGAGGTGCCGTTTATTGATTGTTGATCTCAGGTCCTGAGCTGTTGGTGTTCTGTTCAGGAAGTTGTCACCTGTGCCAATGAGTTCGAGGGTTTCTCCTACTTTTTCTTCTAGTATCTTTAGTGTGGCCGGCCTTATGTTAAGGTCTTTGATCCACTTGGAATTAAGTTTTGTACAAGGTGATAGGTATGGGTCTAATTTCATTCTTTTGCAAGTGGACAACCAGTTGGACCAGCACTATTTGTTGAAGATGCTGTACTTCTTCCATTGTGCGTTTTGGGCTTCTTTGTCAAAGATTAGTTGGCCATAGGTGTGTGGATCCATGTTTGGTTCTTCAATTCGATTCCATTGATCCACTGGTCTGTTTCTATACCAGTACCATGCTGTTTTTATTACTGTTGCTCTGTAGTACAGCTTGAAATCTGGGATGGTGATACCTCCAGATGTTTTTTCATTGGACAGGATTGATTTAGCTATTCTGGGCTTTTTGTTGAACCATATGAAGTTGAGAATAGCTTTTTCCAGGTCTGTAAAGAATTGTGTTGGTATTTTGATAGGAATTGAATTAAATCTATATATTGCTTTTGGTAGGATAGCCATTTTTATTATGTTGATCTTACCTATCCATGAGCATGGGAGATCTTTCCATCTTCTAAAGGCCTCTTCCATTTCTGTCTTCAGGGGCTTGAAGTTCTTGTTATATAGGTCCTTTACATGCTTGGTTAGAGTTACCCCCAGGTATTTTATGTTGTTTGTGGCTATTGTGAAGGGGGCTGTTTCCCTTATTTCTTTCTCGGTATATTTGTTTGTTGTATAAAGAAGGGCTTCTGATTTTTTTGAGTTAATTTTGTATCCAGCCACCTTGCTGAAGTTGTTTATCAGCTGTAAGAGTTCTTTGGTGGAGTTTTTGGGGTCGCTTATGTATACTAACATATCATCTGGAAATAGGGATAATTTGACTTCTTCATTTCCAATTTTTATCCCTTTGATCTCCTTTAGTTGTCTTATTGCTCTAGCAAGGACTTCAAGTACTATATTGAAGAGATATGGTGAAAGTGGACATCCTTGTCTTGTCCCTGAGTTTAGAGGAAATGCTTCAAGCTTCTCTCCATTTAAATTGATGTTGGCTACTGGCTTGCTGTATATTGCCTCTATTATTTCTACGTATGGTCCTTGTATGCCCGTTCTCTCCAGAACTTTTACCATGAAGGGTTGTTGGATTTTGTCAAATGCTTTTTCTGCATCTAACGAGATTATCATGTGGTTTTTTTCTTTCACCTTGTTTATGTGGTGAATTACATTGATAGACTTTCATATATTGAACCATCCCTGCATTCCAGGGATGAAGCCTACTTGATCATAGTGTATGATAATTTTGATGTGTTCTTGAACTCGGTTTGCTAGTATTTTATTAAGTATTTTTGCATCTATGTTCATGAGGGAGATTGGTCTGAAGTTCTCTTTCGTTGTTGGGTCTTTGTGTGGTTTAGGAATCAGAATAACAGTGGCCTCATAGAATGAGTTTGGCAGTGACCTTTCTGTTTCTATGTGGTGGAAGAGTTCGAAAAGTAATGGTGTTAGTTCCTCTTTGAAGGTCCGGTAGAATTTCGTGCTAAAGCCATCTGGCCCTGGGCTTTTTTTGGTTGGGAGATTATTAATGACTGTTTCTATTTCCTTAGGTGTTATTGGGCTGTTTAAGCTGTTAATCTGATTTTGATTTAGTTTTGGTAGGTGGAATTTATCGAGGAAATTGTCCATTTCGCTTAGGTTTTCAAATTTAGTGGAATATAGATTTTTAAAGTAATGCCCGAATATTTTCTGGATCTCCTCAATGTCTGTTGTTATTTCTCCCTTTTCATTTCTGATTTTGTTGATTTGGGTTCTTTCCCTTTGCCTTTTAGTTAATTTGGCTAGGGGTCTGTCTATTTTGTTGATTTTCTCAAAGAACCAACTCTTGGTTTTATTGATTCTTTGTATAGTTCTTTTTGATTCTAAGTTGTTGATTTCAGCTCTAAGTTTGATGATTTCCTGTCTTCTGCTCTTCTTGGGAGTGTTTGTTTCTTTTTTTTCCAATTCACCCAGCTTAGCTGTTAGTTCACTAATATGAGCTGTCACAATTTTCTTTTTGAAAGCACTTAGTGCTATGAACTTTCCTCATAGCACAGCTTTCAATGTGTCCCATAGGTTTGGGTATGTTGTGTCTTCATTGTCGTTGGATTTTAAGAAGTCTTTGATTTCCTTCCTTATTTCTTCCCTGACCCAGTGATCATCCAGTAAGGAGCTGTTCAATTTCCATGTGTGTGTAGGCTTTCTGTTGATTCTTTTACTGTTGAAGACCAGCTTTATTCCGTGGTGGTCTGATAAGATACAAGGTGTTATTTCAATTTTCTTGTATCTACTGAGACTATCTTTGTGACCAATTATGTGGTCGATTTTGGAGAAGGTTCCATGGGGTGCTGAGAAAAAGGTGTATTCCTTTGTGTTTGGGTGAAACGTTCTGTAGATATCTGTTAGGTCCATTTGTTTCATGATCTCTGTTAGACTCAATATTTCTCTGTTTGTCTTCTGTCTTGATGATCTGTCCTTTGTTGTGAGTGGGGTGTTGAAGTCCCCCACTACTAATATGTTGTGATTGACGTGCGCTTTAAGTTTTAGAAGTGTTTCTTTTACGAAAGTAGGTGCCTTTTTATTTGGGGCATAGATGTTCAGTATTGAAATTTCCTCTTGATGAATATTCCCTTTAATGAGTATATAGTGCCCTTCTTTGTCTTTCTTCATTAACTTCAGTTGGAAGTCTGTTTTGTTTGATATTAGGATGGCTACTCCAGCTTGCTTCCTGGGTCCATTTGTTTGGAAAACCTTTTCCCAGCCCTTTACTCTGAGGCAGTGTCTATCTTTCGTAGTTAGATGTGTCTCTTGTATACAGCATAAGGAAGGGTCTTGCTTGTGGATCCACTCTGTAAACCTATGTCTTTTTATTGGGGAGTTGAGTCCATTGATGTTGATGGATATTAGTGACCTGGGGTTGTTATTTCCCATTAGTTTGGTATAGGTGGTGGTCCTGTTCCTCTTTTGGTTTAGTTGCTGATGGGTTTTCTATTCCCTTTGTTTTCTTGGGTGGAGTTTTCTTCTCTGG
This sequence comes from Lophiomys imhausi, assembly GCA_907164525.1. Classification (NCBI taxonomy): domain Eukaryota; kingdom Metazoa; phylum Chordata; class Mammalia; order Rodentia; family Muridae; genus Lophiomys; species Lophiomys imhausi. The sequence continues at coordinate 1,023,052 of CAJQZJ010032828.1, forward strand.
GTTGGGATTTTCCTTCTAGGATTTTCTGTAGGGCTGGGTTTGTGGGTAGATATTGTTTAAATTTGATTCTGTCATGGAATATCTTGTTTTCTCCATCTATGTTGATAGAGAGTTTTGCTGGGTAAAGTAGTCTGGCTGGGCATCTATGATCTCTTAGGACTTGTAGTATATCTGACCAGGCCCTTCTAGCTTTTAACGTTTCTGGGGAGAAGTCAGGTGTAATTCTGATGGGTCTGCCATTGTATGTGACTTGAGCTTTTTCTCTTACAGCTTTTAATATTCTTTCTTTGTTCTGTACATTTGGGGTTTCAATTATTATGTGGTGAGAGGAGTTTCTTTTCTGGTCTAATCTGTTTGGTGTTCTGTAAGCCTCTTGGATTTTTATTGGCATCTCTTTTTTCAGGTTTGGGAAGTTTTCCTCTATGATTTTGTTGAAGATATTTCCTGGACTTTGGAGTTGGGAGTCTTCTCTTTCCTCTATACCTATAATTCTTAGGTTCCGTCTTTTCATTGAGTCCTTGATTTCTTGGATGTTGTGGGTGAGAGATTTTTTAGCCTTCTCATTTTCTTTGGATGTTGTACTGATTTCTTCCCCTGAATCTTCCATGCCTGAGATCCTGTCTTCCATCTCTTGCATCCTATTGTTGATACTCACATCTGTAGTTCCTGTTCTCTTCCCTTGGTTCTCCACTTCCTCTTTTAACTCTGACTGTGTTTTCTTTATTGTTTCTATTTCTATTTTCATGTCTTGAATGGTTTTGTTCGTTTTGTACATTTCCTTCTCCAGCTTGCTTGTTTTTGTATGAAAATGTTTCATTGCTTTTTTCTTTTCCTGTTCAAGCTCTGTCACCTTGGCTTGGAGCTCTTTAATGGTGTTGTTCCTTGTTTTGATTTGTAGAATTGTGGCTTCTTTGAATTCCTTCATAGATTTAAGTTCTTCTTGCAGGGACTCTATCACTTTCCATAATGCAGAATTGTCAATGTTTTCATGTGTTTCTGTTGGTATGTTGTCATCCGAATTGGATGAGCTTGGATGGTTCTGCTTTGTTGGAGTCATAGTTCCTTGGTTTCTATTTTTTTTTTTTTGACCTTTCGCCATTGGATGCATTTAGCTGTCTGTTTTCTGTACTTGGAACCACAGTGGATGATTTGGTGCAGGGGACGAGTTGCTTGGCTATCTGTCATTGCTTACAGGGGGATTTCAAGGTCACTGTGGTTTTAACCGCCAGAGGCACTGTGATCTGGTGCAGCCTATTCCCAGGTTGTAAGTAATGGACCAGGATTGTTTCACTGCTCCCAATTCAGACTTCCCTATGTTGCACTCTGAGTTATCAGCCTGTAATGGTTCTGATGGTATGGGCCTGTTTGCCCAGGCACAGATTCTGTGGGCTTTGTTTGTCATCACGGAGACTGACAGGGTCTGGCTCCACACCTATTATGTCTGGATTTTCCAGGATACAGCTATGGTCCCGATTTCTGGTTTCTCTCTAGGCTTCTCACCACAGGGCTGGACTCTGTGACTGATTCCCTTCCTGTCTGCACCGCCATGGGTCCCGTGGGTACCCCAAGCCCCAGATCCTCTGGCTGCCTGAGTGGACCTCTCGTCCCAGCAGCTCAGCCGTGGGTGCACGGATCCCTGGTCCCATCCACGCCTGTCTCTCTCCCCAGATGACCTGCTGTGGACTCGTGGACTCGCAGGGATTTGGCCCTTCCAGCCTTGCTCCCTCCTCAGCTGCGCTACCGTGAGTGTGCGGGATTTGGCCCCTCCCGCCTGCTTTTGTGTTCCCAGCTTCCCGCGCTCTCTCGGAACCTCCTGCCCTCAGCTTCACGAGCGGCTGCGGACCACCCGTTGAGCGCCCTGTTTGTTCCTTGCTAAGACTTCCACTATCTCGCAAAGTTTTTTAAGTGGGTATAAGTTCAACCTGATGTGTGGGGAGCCCAACAGGACAGCGATCTATGGCCAAGTGGACCCTGATTCTGCCTGCTGTAAGTTGGGATCGATCTTACCAGGCGCCTCTCCAAATGGGAGTTCCCGAATACCGGATATAGTGGCCTCCGTGTCTGTGAGAGATGGGTGAGAGCCTTGCACTGGGACTTTTAACAGTCCCTTGGGAGCTGTGAGTGTTCCCGGGGGGGGGGGTCTAGCCCCTCCGGTTTTTGCACAGTGCCCAATAACTCTGTGTTTTTTATGGCTCTTTTTTCCCCGCGTTCAAAATGCGTCAGTGTAGGTCGCCGCCATCTTGGCCCGCCCTGGATTACTGTCTTTTAATTAGTATCCAATGTGTTCTTTTCTCCCCCTTCTAAAAAATTGCAGACTATTTCTGATGCAATTAGTTATATTTTAGAATTAATGGTAAGACATTATTTCTGAAGACATGAGTCAGAATATGGAGAAATATAGTTGGTACACAACCGGATGCTTCATTCCTACTGGCTAGCTTTCATAGTGCTGTAAGTGCTATCCAAGTTACTAGAGGGAGAAAAGTAATCATCAGTCTTTCCCACATGTGAACCTGGAAAGCTACAACAGAGGCATGCCTGGCACTGGTACAATCGTGGCACAGATATTATAGGAGTAATCAACCATATTTTCATGGAGTTAAAGACCCACTCAAAAAAAAAAAAACCGGAAATCATACTTGACACTATCAATGAATTCAAAAACTCATGGCTCAAAAGTTCATAAGCTACAGGAGAAAATCTGCTACTATTATCCTGCTAAATAGACAAACTAATTAAAAGACTCTTAACTATGACTTAGTGTATACCCAATAATGTTTTTATGCAACAGAAATCAGATGGAATTTAGCCAATGGGTCTTCACTTGGTCATCCCTTGTTTGAATGGACAACCATAAACAAACAGGACTATTTAGACAGATTCTTCTCTATTGTATATCATATATATATAATCAACTTTGTTTTTCATGAATACTAATTATTATTTTATATTTTCAGAGATGCATCCTTCTTCCTTATTTTCTGAAGGTTATTCCAAGAAAGTTGGTATCAACTTCTAATACTAAGATCTTATCTTTGACCTAATGTGCTTTTAGTGGTAAACAAATGAGTTGTTTGACTAATCATGGATTTTTTTGAATGGAGTTCATATGTGAAAGAAGATTGTTTTTTTTTTTTTTCCTCTGGCAACAAAAATGTGAATCTGGGTGACTGAGAGAGTGTCTTTCTATGATTGCATCATAGGTGTTCTTGATTGGTCTGGTGAAACAAAACCTTTGGTCTAATATCAGATTTCTGCCAGGGTCACTCTGGCTTCTCCTACTTCAGGAAAATTTTGAGAATAGTATTATACTTGCTTGACTTCTGTCATTCATATGAAAGTTCATGTTGCACATAACCAAAGAATATTGACTAGCTGACCACCTTAACATATCTCAAATACATTCACTTTTCTCTCTTTTCATAGTTTTCACTCATTCTGAAACTCATATCATATCGTTTTGAGCCTATAGAGCTACAAGTACTGCACCAATTATCTTGGCACCTATAATATTTTCTCCAGATTTCAGTCTAATAAAATTACATTCACATAAAAATTAAAAGCTAAGCATGGCATTTCCTTCTTGAAAACCCTTTAGTATTTCCCCGTTGCTATTCTGGTAAAGGTGCAAGTGTTCCCCAAGTATTCCTCTATATCTGGCCTCCCTGTCCAATGCTGAATCCTTTTTAGCATCTTTTTATTCTTGTCATTCCTCTATTCTTTACTCCTTTATTCTACACTCACTTCTTGACATTTGTTCAAGTTGTTCCTTCTCATAGATCTGGAAGTTTCCCTTTGGCCTTGTTAAGCTGACAGAGATTCCAGCCTGAAACCAGAACTTCTTACTTAGACAATAAAGAAGCTATAGGTATGCATGTTTCAACTACTAAATTGTTGGCTTGTTATCACAGAAATTAGTGTACTCCTCTTGTGTGCCTGGCCAGGTATCAAGTCATTTGGTTTGGTAAGCAAATGGAAAACCTCATCCCCAAATGTCATTAACATACAATAGCTATATAAACTAATGGAGCAGATGTGATGTATATGTATGTATGAAATATATGTATACATATATTATGCATACCTATATATTTAATATAATTTCAAATAAGGGAAGGAAGCACAAAAATAATCACATATATTTATTCTTTCTTGTGAGAACATTAAAATACTCTTCTTTAGCCATTTTAACATGAAATGTATCATTGTTAGCTGTATATTCAAATCCTCTCCTTTAGTGATTTTTAGCAAAAAATGTATTATTGTTAGCTGTATTCAACTTACTCTGCAAAAGAATGATAGAGCCATTTCTTCAAACACACCAGAAGTTGTAGCTGAAAACTAAATTATTTTCTTCTTTGCCAATTCTGACTTCTGTCTTTAATCACCTCTCTTTCTTCATTCTCTCATTTAATTTGTTCTTAATCTCCATGGCTATAGACCATTACCACTCTCATAATCTTATTTTCTTTCCCATTGCTTCTTTTCATATTTGTGTTCTAACTCCGCCTTGACTATGTAAGATTATGTGAATGTTGTATTTGACTTCTTTCTCCCTGTTCACCAAACTATGTATCTCCACAGTTCACAAGGCACTATTCCAACTCACATAGCCTGCTTTATACCAGAGGTGAGACTCTGGTCTCACCTTTCAGCAAACAGGCCCCATAGAATTGGTATAGTTTGGCTCTGGGATAGCCATGCCCCACTCCCAGGCTCACCTTATTCCTACTGGTAGAACTATATTGGGAGGTTATAGGTCCTTTAAGAACTTATGCCTAGTTGGTAGAAGCAGGCAACTAGCAGTAGGCAGAGAAGGTTATAGCCAAGCTGCTAACCCCTACTCCATTGTGAATCAAAGATTCTCTATCACATACTCTGAGTAATGAGACTCCTTGCAACAACAGACTAACCTTAAGACAGAATTTTTCTCCATTAAGTTGCTTCTATCAGATATTTTCTCATACTAGTAGAAAATAATAGAGATAGTATTAGCTGAGAGGTGATGGGTTACTGTCATGATTTAACCTGATAATATAGCTTAATAGACCTTTGTATCTATGTTGTGGTAATAAATTTAAAAAAGTCTGAAATCTAGAGAAGCTCTGGAATGCTGTGATCAGATCTTGATGTGTGAGTCTTGTGCATATTCAGAAGACTGGCATTCTGACAGAAGTGAAGACAAGAAATACTGTACCCACAAGGTTTCAGATGAAAAAGACTCTACTGGGTGTTGGATGGACTACAGGCCACTTGTGTAGTAGTCTGGAGAATTTATCTCTATCCTGTCACATCCTGAAAACACAAGTGGAGCCAAATGCAGAAATGAAAGTTTAACTTACATGGTGAAGAGAATTTCAAGGTAATATGACGTTTAGGTAATCACAATTACTGTTACTTTTGGTTGGGCTTATAGTGGTTAACAGAGCAGAAGAATTTGAAAAGTCTAGTTTGATGAGAAAAGGAGCATGGTCATGTTTAAAGTTGCAGACAAAGCAAGTGCAAACAAATTAGTTGTGATTGTTAGAGGTCAGCCCCATTAAAGAGAAGTGAAGAAGATGGACCAACACCGTTCTCTGGTGTCTGGAGAATGGTTTTCCTTCATTGACTGTTCTAGTACACAAAATGAAAATCCATTTGAAAGATTTTTCTTCACAAAGAGGGAGTCTGGGTAGAAAGCTACATGAGTACCCCTCTAGAATATAGCCACCTAAAGAGCTGTTTCCCTAAAGTCAGCTGTGCAAGGAAAAAAACGTAGCTTTGATGAATATCTGAATTGATTACATCTCTGGCTTTTATGAATAGAGCTATAATAAACACAAATATGAATACATCTGAAGTAAGATATAGAGTCTTTTGGGTATATTCCCATGAGTGATACATCTGTTTTATACAGAGGCTCTACCATTATCTTTTTGAGAAAGCTCCAACCTAAATTCCATAATGATCACAGCAGTTTACACTCCTAGTAACAGTGAATGAGGGTTCCTCTTTCCCCACATCGTTGTCAGAATTTGTTTACTTGACGATAGCCTTTCTGTGTCGAAGGAATAGCAAAGTAGTTTTCATTTGTATTTTCCTGATTGTTTAGGATGTTGAATATCTTAAAAATATTCAGAGCCATTTGTAGTTGTTATTTAAAAATATATATATTTAGCTGGGCGGTGGTGGTGCACGCCTTTAATCCCAGCACTTGGGAGGCAGAAGCAGGCGGATCTTTGCGAGTTCGAGGCCAGCTTGGTATACAAAGTGAGTCCAGGACAGCCAGGGCTACACAGAGAAACCTTGTCTCGAAAAACCAAATATATATATATATATATATATATATATATATTTCTGTGTATACCTGTGTGACTTTATGTGCATCAGATATATGCAAGTACCCATGGAGATCAGAGGCCATCAGGTCTTTAAGAACTGCCACTGCAGGAGCTTGTAAGCCACCTGAAAAGCATAGGGAAAGCTTTTCAGAATGCTGGTACAGACAAGCCCAGTAGCATAAGAAATGCCCCAAGAAATGACAAATGAAATTAAAAAGACTTTTTCACGGCAAAAGTGAAAAGTGACAGGGTTCTTAACCATCAAGTCATCTCTTCAGCCCTGTAGCTATTCTTCTAAGAACTGTCTGTTCATTTCTTTGGCTTGTTTCATTGATTGGTAAGCTTGTGCAGTTTCTTTGTCTTTAATTTTAGCTGAAATATAGCTGACACTATTCCCTCTCAGTCCATAGGTCTTTCTCTTCACTCTGTTAATTTTCACTTATGCCATGCAAAGTTCTTTTTAATTTCATTTGCCATTTCTTGGGGCCATTTCTTATGCTACTGGGCTTGTCTATATCTGTATTCTGAAAAGTTTTCCCTATATTTTTCCTTTTCTGTTTCAGCATTCAGGTTTAAATTAAGCTCTTTCTTGCAGAATGAATTGTTTTTGTACAGTGTATGAGATGTGGACATAATTTCACTCTTCTATGAATGGATATCTGGTTTCTCTACACCATTCATAGAATAGGCTGATAGATGAAAATCCCCAAAACTGGTGGCATAGTTAATTGTCCTCCCTTAAGTAGCTCATGTCAAGGATTTTTGTTACAGTGAGAAAAATGACTAACATAAATCATAGTCGTCTTCTCTTCAAACTTTTTGTGCTAACTTATGGTCCCATTCACACATTGCAAGTGCTTGAGCCCTCTCTCCTTTATACCTCACTTCTCCTTCAGTGTATTTCTACATAAACCAACTGTAACTTCAATGTATGTGCTTGATTTCCTGCCCTAAGCTTCATTCAGATGTGCGTCATAGAGCCAGAGGACCTGGAACATGGATTCATGTGATTAATGAGAGAAGAATTCATTAATATTTTTGTGTATGTGATCAATACCAGACAAGTACTATTACAAGAGCTGCTCTCAAGTAAAAGTAATTGCATTACCTGAAGCTCTTTGGAACTATAAATCCCCTGTTTCCTACTATTCTTATCCTCTGTTCCCAACCAGCCAGAAGCTCTGGGATGGGCCAAATATTCTGTATTTTATTAAGCTCACCAGAAGATTTTGATGCACAGTCTGCTCTGGAATGGCCCTCCAGTTTACCCTGAGAAAATGCAGTGGATGCTTCCAGCTTATCTAAGCTTCCAATGGCATTCAGCAAAAGACAGATGCCACAGAAAAGAGAGAGTGGCAGCAGGGGGGGACCCTAATCATAAACAAGAGAATAAGTACCAACTCAAGGTATTGAGCAGTCCTAAGTTCATCTTGTACCAGAGTCTAAATGCAACCTGAGATTCACTTTTATGCTCTGGAATTCAAATTGAGACAGCAAATTTTTGTGGCTTTGCTTTTATGTTTAAATGGCAGCCCTGGAATTTTGCCTTGCCACAGAGCATATTAGAATAAAAGAGAAAGGGGTGGTGATTTGTTTTAAGAACTCCAGAGAGTAGGCTGAAGTAATTGCATGATTTTCCCCCCGACAGTAGACTTTGGACACAGAAAAGTAGGAAAACCCAGAACTAATTGCTCTCTTGCTTAAAATCTGTCCCTTCCCCTGCCAAGAACTTGACTTCAGACCCCCAAGCTTCTCTTGTGTGGCCCTGATATCTTTACAAGAGTAATTTTTCATAAGTTAGTATGATTATCACTGGCTCACATTGTAAAACTCCCCCTTGCTGTGGGAAGCAAACAAGACTCCCCGACTGTCTTCTATTAACCCTGAATATGGTAAAGATCATATATATATTCCTGAACAGGCTTAGATCAAGGCAAGGAGTAATGATGTGGATCTCTTTTTCTCTTTTCTTGTAAGTAAAATTGATAGTTACCGTGTGTGTATGTGTGTGTGTGTGTGTGTGTGTGTGTGTGTGTGTGTGTGTGTGTGTATGATTATTTATCCTTAGCTTTTGCAATGGAGAGTAGTGACAGAAACACTATTTTCATAAGCTTATAAATCCACAATCAAATAATTTGAAATAGTATTAAAAAGTCTGAAATGGGGGCTGGAGAGATGGCTCAGAGGTTAAGAGCACTGACTGCTCTTCCAGAGGTCCTGAGTTCAATTCCCAGCAACCACATGGTGGCTCACAACCATCTATAATGGGATCTGATGCCCTCTTCTGTCCTTCAGGCATACATGCAGACAGAACACTGTATACATAATAAATAAATAATATCTTAAAAAAAAGTCTGAAATGTTTTCCAAGTATTAATTTATGCTTTTATTTCTTTTTCTTTCTTCTAAGCAGTATGTGTGTGCCACTTTCTGCAAAGCAAAGCTTTTGAGTGCAGTGATGTGAGTCATTCTTGTTTTCAGCAATTCCAGGAGGCAAAGAAGTATCAAGCCTTTGAAGAAATATTGGTTTCATAAATAATTACACCCACTTGACCCAAGTGTCTTGGCTGTGGAAAGAATACCAGCATTCCTCAGACTAAAAGCATGCTGTTTTCCATGCTTTGGGGTTGAAATGTATTCTCCTAGTGAAAATTTTAAAATTTAATAAATATATATTAACTTTGAAAAATAGGAACTTGCAACTGATTTTGCTTTAGAGACATATGCACTAGTGTTTGATTATAAAATTTGTTTTTAAATATGAGTTTATATGAATAAATGACTTCTTAGACAATTGAAATAATTCTATAATATTACCATTTGCACTTAAATCTTCTGTCAGTATCTTTATCACACTTGTTACTTATGGAGTTTGCTGAAATAATAATTGATACATGAGGGTCACATGTTTAAACAACAAAAACTATGGGAGATTTTTTTCACTTGCATTGGACTGGCTAATGAAATAATCTCAGATCCAAGGTTATTTTTAATGACAACAACCCTCTATTACTTTCTCTGTCAGAGGTTCATCATAGAAATACAAACAGGTTGCATTTTAACACTCAGTATATTACTAGAAAAAAAACAAATATTAGCCGTGTCTTTTGGAAATGACAGAGTGAGCATAGTGAGGAGCTTTAGGCTCCATGCATAAGTCTGCTGAAGATTGATCTATGTTGCTATTCTACCAAAGGGTGGTGGATCTTTCCCTATGCCCCGTCCAATTGTGGTAGAAGAAGAGCACAATGTAAAGCTTCCTCTCTTTTACCTTTGCCGCATCACACTTCGTCCTCCTTATGAGTGTGTCCTAAAAGTGATGAATGTTTTTTCTTGTAATCACTATCAGACAAGTGTTGTTCTTATACATTTGGAAAGTTGTGGGGATTGCAGTACAACAGAAATAACCCTCACACCATTCATTTCTCTCTTGAAGCATAAAATGTCTGCTTCACAATAAAAACACCCAAACTTGAGGCTTATACTCAATTATTAGGGTGGTTTTCTTTTACAAAAGCATCAAACATCATGGCTTTCTGTTACACTGATAACTCCCTTTTAGGAACACTTGCAGTCTTGTGCTCTTCGAACAATTCCTGGAAGCTACCCTCTTCCTCTCTGTACTTCTGTGTCCTTCCTGATGCTACCTCTCACTTTCTTCTTCATCCTCCCATGCTAATCCACAACCAGCAAAACCAACCAAGAAGAAACTATAAGTTCGAATTCTGGGTCTGCTGCATCCAATCTCACTTCCAGGTTAGACACCACCAACAAGAGTCCCAGAGAACTGTCCTGCTAGAAAAGATGCAGAAGGAACTGCTGTGAGTAAATACAACAAGTATCAGAGGACACGGACTATTTGAAGTACTGGTCCAAAATTATATAAGAACATTTTGTTGATGATGCTTAGAATAAACTTTTGGCATCCAAGCAGAGGCTCTTTGAAAAATTTAAATCATAAATCAGATTTCTTTTATACCTTCTGGAGAAAAAAATAAGATCTTCAAAAAGCTCCATAGCTTAGAAACACATGAGCATGCTTCACGGGCACCTCTATAGGCCTGTATGTTAACATAGAAGGGTGACCTGGTTTGAATTCAAGCAATGTGGATGGTGGTTGAAGCTGGTGTTCTTAAAGAGGAATCTTCATGTCTTTCTGTTCAGGGGCTCATTTATCCAGTTTGCACAGAATAGAGTTTCATGAAAAAAAAATAGCAAACTTTTTCATGTTTACTTGCACTTTGAGAATATCAGCCTAATCTATCATAGCTACCTTGCAGAGTGTATTGCAACATGTCCCCTCCATCAGTATTGGCTTTACACTATAAAAGGCTATTCCTTCTCTGTATCAATAGAGCTTGCTGCAGTTTATCTTGTCTGCTCAAGCAACATTTGTCTAAGGCATCAGTGGGATACTTGGGGTCATATATGTACACCTGAGGTCTACAAGCTTCTATAATACACTGTGTCCTATATTCATCAGCATTTGAGTTTGCCAGGGTTCCCTTTTGGATTTCTTTAGAGAATAAGAGCAATAAAGAGGTGTATTCATTGTCAGTTTGTGAGTAAGCCAAATATTTGTAATAAATTTACTGTGTCTAATATAGGTGAGTCTCACATTGTGCATTTCTGCTTGATTAGTCTGTACAGCCACTGAAAAACACCTCTACTGGGGCATGTGGGCTGGTACTACAGAATTATTCCATGGTTTGAACTTGCTTGTTTCTTTGGGTCTTGCATTCCAGTCATCTTAGCAAACACAACAGTTAGATTGTTATTCAGGAATTTAATTTCTCTCTCCTTAGGCTGGAAAGTTGGAGTCTTTTTTGCTGGCTGCAAGTTCTGTGAAGAAAGAGTCATGGTTCTGGCTGGCCAAGGATAAACCAAAGACTTGATAGGAAGCTTGCATTTTTACTTTCCTTATGAATTCCTTTAGTTGGAGTATCTGTGTTAAAACAAAAGCTGGAGACCAGCGATATTCTTTACTTTGGGTCACTGATTTATAAATTGATATGTTGAATATGATTGGAAAGTAACAAGATACAGATAACCCTTTAGTTATAAAGCTCTGTGCAGGGAGCATAGGAAGCCCCAAGTGACCGAATTTCTGAGACAATGCTTGTTATTGACACCTGTATATCCATGTCAAGGACTTCATAGTCTTGTGCTCAGAGGGACACCAACACTTTCCTTGGGCGATAGAGTGCAACTGTTAGCAATATGTGCAAATATGTCTACCATAGCTTTCTTCCTCTTGGATATTTATGGCCTACTAACCACTGCCATAAAGATTGCTTCTACTGAGATCAGTTAAACATACCTCCTGGATCCAGCTATATATCATGAATCCTGCCTTCTTGTTTATCTTTATGCAGTAAGCCTGCCTCTCTGTTTTACTCTTATATAATAAGCCTTCTGAGCTTCATGGGTACTGAAGTTTCTCCAGTAGAGAGCCCAGTCCACCTGGTCCCATATTTCTCTCTGTATGTGTATCTGCATGCGTAGTTTTTCATTCCCTTGATGCCCCAGTCAGATCCATTCCTGGAGCCATGATTGGCATGGCAGACTTATTATTTTTCAGCTTTTATGGTAATCTGAATATATACATCAAAATTTCTTACAGTAGTTTCAGTTTCACTACAGTATTAAATAGGTTATATATGACATATTCAATTCTTTCTTCTAAAATACACTTTGTGTTTCATGATTTTGCCCAAGTATAAATATTCTAAGCAAATGTAACTTTGTTCAGTATATTAGGTATATCAAATGCATTTTCTTTGTTAAAATATTTTTATTTGTGTGTTTGAGTGTTCTGTCTGCATATACATGCATGCACTCACACACTACACATACACAAATACATGCACACACATATATACATATATATATATATATATACATACATACATATATGAAAGCACCTTTTATTTGCCTGATACAATTGTTGCCTTGAAGGCTTACTGCTGAGTAAGATCACCCTTTCTAGCTCTTTCTGAACTCTAGCTGGGTAGTTCAACTCAGCTGTTTTGACTCAAACTTTTTCTCCAAGCTAACTGATTCAAACTGGCTTCTCTCAGCTTCTGATTGAATTTCTCTGCTTAGACTCAAACAAATGCTAGCAATCTGTTCTAATCTTCTGGCTCCTTTTCATTCTCTGGCTCATCTGTCTTCATCTATGTCTAGATTATTCTCTCTCTACAACCTATCTTTGTAAAAACTGTCCTGGTAGAACTGACTTTCTCTCTCTCTCTCTCCCTCTTTCTCTCTCTCTCTCTCTCTCTCTCTCTCTCTCTCTCTCTCTCTCTC
>CAJQZJ010032828.1:1035690-1067915 GCA_907164525.1 Lophiomys imhausi
TCTCTCTCTCTCTCTCTCTCTCTCTCTCTCTCTCTCTCTCTCTCTCCTGACAGCTAGCTGAATGACCTCAGCTCAACTCAACTCTACTCCTTTCTGTACTGTACTGTTTTCTCTACTGTGTACTGTACCCTACTCTACCCTTCCAACTTTACTGTGTGGCTTTTAAGTTGCTCTCTTTCCTGTCTGTTCTCATTAGAGTTGGGTATATCCTATTTCAATTCACTCTGTCCAATCTTAACTCTGTGTACCCCTCAATTAGACATCACTTTCAAACATGGTTGCTTCCTTCTAAAAACTAACCTTACCTACATTGTTTGGGATTAAAAGTGTGTACAATGGGATTGTCAGTATTCCAACCAGAGGGATTAAAGGTATATCTTTCTAACTGGATCATACAGACCTTGAAGATCTTTGATTGTGATCATTTGTCAGAGCACTCATGTTGCTGGATTACATACAAATATACATTTACACGATTACACATTTACACATATATACCTATACACACATCTACACACATATACATACATATACACCTATAAACACATCAACACATATACACACATACACATGTACATATATACAGGAATTCACCACAGGCATGCAGGTTCCTGAGAAGCTAATCAGGTGATACTGAAACTGCTATAGCTGTAGTTAGAGATGATTTTGCACTGCTATGCGGGTGCTATGAACTGAATCTAAGTCCTCTAGGAAAGGACCAATTGTTCTTACCACTGGGGTATCTCCATAGGCCCTCAAGTGAATGTCTGACTTACATATTTTAAGTTTTATAATTTTCAACCTAGATGTGACCTCATCATAAATCATGGAATAGCTGCATTTTTCAATCAAATGGTATCTATCAACATAACATATTTGTACCTTTAATAATAAATACTATTTAAACAACTAGAGGACTTTGAAGAAAAATTTTACTCTAACATTACCTTGAATTCTTGATATCTGCATATGTAATAAAGTTGGTTACAAATGAAATACTATGTTTATATATGTTTGTGTGTGATTTACATTGGATATAATTTGTCAAGTAAAACAACATGGACCTGTTGTGTCTTCACATTACTCTCTTGGGTATAGGTGTGCTCCAGTGAAAATGTGTTTTCTAGTACTTTCTCACTATTTGTCTACTCTCAGTTCAATAGTTACTGCTATTGTGTTTACTTTCATCTGTTTTGCCTGTGGTTTAGTTTTCCACTGAATTTCACCTCTATTCTCTAACTATTCTATTTGTGTCATGCATTTGCTTGGTTTCTCTGTTGCTATGATAAAATATGATTACCAAGGCACCTTATAGGTGGAAGAGTTTCTTTGAGCTTATGATTCAAGAGAGATAAGAGCCCATCAGGGTGTGGAAGTATGGAGGCAATTGCCAAGAATGACAGTAGAGAGGTGAGCTGAGCACTCATGTCTCCAACTGTAACAAGATACAGAATGAACTTGAGGTAGAGTAAGACTGTACATGCTCAAAGTGTACCTCCAACAAGTCTCCACTCTTGAGCCTCCCCAAACAATGCCAACAAGAAGCAAGGACTCAAATACTCATGGTGATGGGGTACATTTTGCTTTCTTGCTTATGTTCCTGGGAAAGTTAAGTGGACTATGCATAGTCGTTGGTGACAGAGAGAGTGCCATCTCTGGTCCCATAAGGAGCATTGCTTCTTTGACTCAGATGTTTTACTCTTTTTGTCTCACATCATTTTCCTAAGAAGTGTGTGCAGCTGGGAGAGTTCCTTTCTCTATCCTGCATCTGACCTCTCCTAGCTCTCCTCTCTGATACATCCAGTATCTCTTCTTTGATGTCTTTGCTCCCCAGGAAGCTTGGTATGACTCCTAAGACTGGACTGAAAGTCTTATCCATGTGTTCCCAATATAACCAGATGAGCTGAATAGCAGCACACAGGTCCCTGAGATTTAGGGCATAATTGACCTGCATTCACACCCTGTTAAATAATCATTTCATAGCTTGGGACATTAGTTCCTCAGTGTAAGGGTTGATGAAGGGTTACTGGATAAGTACATTTAAAAAGTGAATAATTGCTACATTAATAAAAATAAGACGTGATTCTAAACCTGAGGAAGACTCCCATTAAATTGTGAAAATCAGTGACAGTGAACCAACAGTCCGCCTTCCCTATCAGCCAGCATGAAACACGGCAGAAGTTGAGGAGTGTGTGGAACATAGTATGAGGTAACCTTTAAAAGCAATTTTAGGAAATAATTAATGCTTTCAGAGACTCCTACTTTTTTTCAAAAAGCTAGATTTTGCTGTGGAAAAACTGTGAGCTTGGGTTCCAGCCTGCTACTGTACGAGGCTAGCTATCCCAGATTGGAAGCAGGATCCAGTCATTGGTGGGCTCTATCCTCTACACTGGAAAGAGTGATTGTAACAAGGCTCCAGGAAAAGCATTTATAAAGAACCTTTTCTGCCGAAACTCACATTGCTGCCTGCTCTCCTGGGTTGTAGCAGATTGTGCATCTCATGCCTACACAGTAGCACTTATATTTAGTAGACTTTAAACTTGAATTCCTGGCGGGGGGGATGGAAAGAACAACACCCTGGAAATGACATTTATTTCGGAATTGTAACACTCATGATACAGACGAGTGGATCAAAGAGAAATAAAAAGGTACTGAGGTAACATACATGCAGAATGAATAACATGCTGAATATTATATCAACATTTGTTTTTGCAGCAACCATTTCCTATTGCTGCCATACCAAGAATTTAAAACATGCCTCCATCTATTCATCTATTTGAATTTTTTCTACATTCAGAAAGAGAGAGACTTACCTACCCTGTCTTGGCAGAGCTAGGCTGTCGACTTACCTGCTTCCAAGTTTTGTCCTTTTTGAACAGCATTCTGTCTACAGTTGAAGCAAGGGGTTTTTCTTGCCAAGGGATAGGCTTGCCACTAATTCAACCATCTCACACTGGAGAGTCTTCGATGCTCATTTTTTACTTGGAGTAGAATAGGGGGTGCTGTCAGGCACTGACATGTCTCGATATCAAAAAATCTTAAGTTAAGAAAACATCGTTGAATGCCACATTCTGAAGATCTCTTGAGGTTTTTGAAGATGCCCTATCTATCTCTTATATTTAGATAAGCAAATGTTGCTTGTCTCTTAGCAACTTGATTTCTGAGTAGCTTTTTTGTATTGTATTTATTGTTATAATAGAAAGAGCCATTTGTTGGACTGAAAGGGGGAGCTGTTAGGGGGAAAAGATATACCTTAAACTAAAAAAAAAAAAAAAAAAGGTAGAGGTTGGGGGGTTGAGGGGGGAGAGGGTGGAAGGGTGGGACTGGAGGGGGGAGTAGGGAGGGGATTGGGATTGAGATGTAACTTGAAGAAATAAAAACATAAATTATAAAAAAAGAAACCTATATAGCTAAATCCTCAATTAAAAAAAAAAGAAAGAGAGGGAAGAAACACACATTGCTAAAGTTCATTTGATTAGTTATTGTCATTGCCAATTTGGCCAGGCTCTTTGTTTTTTTTTTTGTTGTTGTTGTTGTTTTGTTTTGTTGTTGTTTTTTTTTTCTGACTGGTGATATCTTAGAAATCTAGGAATAACCTTGCCTCAGGACTCAGCCATACCACTTCTGGGTATACACCCAAAGGACCTCTCACGGAGACATAGGGAAGTCTCCTCATCTATGTTCATAGCAGCCTTATTTGTAATAGCTAGAAACTGGAAACAACCCAGATGTCCCTCAACTGAAGAATGGATTAAAAAACTGTGGTACATCTATACATGGAATATTACTCAGCTATCAGAAACAATGAAATCATGCAATTTGCAGCCAAATGGATGGATCTAGAGAAGCTCATCCTGAGTGAGCTAACCCAGTCTCAGAAGGATGCACATGGCATCTATTCACTTATAGTAGGATTTTAGCTATATCGTACAGGATATCTGTACTACAACCAACACACCAAAAGGAACATGGACATAAACTTTTTTTTTTATCTTTTTCTTTTTCCTTCTCCTTTTTTCTTTTTTCTTTTTCCTTTTTCCTTCTCTTTTTCCTCTCTGTTTTTGTTGATATTCTTTTTTTTGTGGGTTTGTGTGTCTGTTGGTCTTTTTTTTAGTTTTCCCCCCATAGCAAGGAGACACCTTTCACTGGCAGTACTGCCTCATAGGCCCCAGGTGAATGAAGAGGCTCTTGGCCCTCATATGACTCCTGATCTGTGGTGAGAGACTGTTAGGCAGGGACACTCCACCCCAGAGGAACAAGACGGAAGGGTCAGGGGGTAGAGCATGGGAGGGTGGGGCTGGGAAGCGGGAAAAGAGGACAATATGATAAGGATGTAACCTGAAGCAACAAACAAATAAATTTATTAAGTTTAAAAAAAAATGGCCAGGCTCTTTGAACTCAACATCTGCCATCATGCACTCCTGACACTTCCTTGCAAACTGGTCAAGACACTATACTTATGTAGATTTGGGATTTCCAGTGTTGTTAGCATCTCTTCTCTAAATTTAGCATAACCATATTCCTTGCTCTTGAAATATTACAGTTAAAATTATCATTTTAATCCAGACCTGAAGACACCACAGGAATGATTGGAATCTGAAATAAAACCTTTTGAGAAAGGTCAAGGTAAAAAGATCTCCAGCATTCAGAGTTGCTGAGTGAAGAGGAGTGGGGAATTTTAATGGCTACAGGAGGGAGCAAAAGATCCATTTGAGTATTGAGAGTGGTTCTATCATTCAATGAAGTACATCCCAGCAGCTTAGGGATGCCCTATTTAGCACATAAAGATACTGTCATGCCCCACATAACAATGCTACATACGATTACAATGAGCTATATATGCTAGAGTGGTTCTGTAAAACGGTGTCATCTAGTAGTGATGTAGCAATCTTTGCTTGTATATGGTATATACAATGATAAAACTGTCATAAGATTGTCACATTTCTAAGAATATATATCTGTTGTTTAGGACATGTGACTGTACTAGACTCTAAATTGAAGTGAAATCTTAGATATAAATAGATACATTATGTGGAAGATAATGCATGAAGCTTATGTGGCAACCATAGGTCAGTGGAATATTTGTTTCTTTCTGTCATAATATTTTCTACTGGGTAACACTTTTTCTTGTCCTGTGATATCTAAATGTCCTAGAGATTATTTGGTTCATGTGTATGGCTAAAATACAAGGTCGGGCTTTATACAAATATCTAAAGAGCCAAATCTTCTTGACCATATGCTTTTGACATCCATATCCATGTCTTCATTAACAAACAGCCAAGTTATTCTAAAGTAAGAAGATTAAATATGGCCCAAGAATTAGGGTGATATAGAGAAAGAAGTGAGAGGAACAAAAGAGAAAATATGAAAACCTAGAAAACCTACACGTTGCAGAGGCTGTGGACAGGATCTGCTTCCAAGGAGAACAAGTACTCTATAAGCCAAAAATTAAAAATTGGAGATTAAAATAAAGCTTAGAAAAATATTAGTTCAGATCTCATAAGGTAAATGTTCATAGTTAACTTAATTACTCAACTTCTAAAAGTAGTTATAGTGCCAAGCATATGTGCATATAATTTATATCCAGAACAGAACAGAAAAATAAAACATGGTTCTTATCGATATCATGAAGACAAACACACAAGATGAGCCGTATTTTTCATTGGCAGCCACACAGCACTATACCTGCAAAATGCAATGGACTTGACAGAGCTTTCTCCTTCCAGCTCAGGGTGAAACTGTGCTTAACTTTTCCAAAAGAACTGAGTTGGCACGATAAGCTCAGTTGAGAGAGCATTTTCATTTCAGAATTCCTGGTGACTGTAGAATTTTGCATGTAGACTCCGTCTGACTCACATCCTGGAAGAAAGGGGTAAGTGTCATTCCCATTGGCTGTTTTGCCCATACTTAACTACACTTACAGATTTCTGTGCAATCCCAAACTCTATCCTCTATTCCAGATAAAGTGGTTGAGGTCTGAGACATCAAGAACTAATGAACTGGTTTCTTAATTGCCTCTTAAGTTGCTATAGCAACAGCTCCAGTGAAACAAATCCATACAACTGTTCCAGCTGCCTGAGCAAAAACAAAGCTAAGTATAGCAGAAGCTGCTGCTACCCAGAATCACAATTCAAAGGTGTGTCATTGTGTGTATTTGAAAAGAGTATCCACTGTTACTTTTTAAATTATTTAATACTTACCAATATCCCAAATAAAAAAATAATTAAAATCAGTTTATATCAAAAATTATTACTTCTATAGAATTTCTGAAAGTTTTATATACTAAGAACACCTGTACTAAAGGACTTTTTTTGTGTATCTTGGTATATTAAACCACCTGATTTTTGAAATCAGAGTTGTGCTCTGACAACAATATTAGTACTATACACTTTTGAAGATGCTCTATGGTGTTGAAGTGTAACATACATAGGTCACACCTGGGGGAATGTACATGGTTCATTTCCAAAGCATTGTCTAAGCAAAATCACCATGATGGGAAAGGCTATTATTACTCCATGGAAGTACATGAGGTAGGAGTAAGGGGCAGAAGGCCAAGTCCCAATTTGAAAAGGATCATTACTCTGTCTTCCCCACACTCTGCCCTGTGTACCAGGTTGTTTTGCTCTTCCCATTTTTTCAATATGATGTGTAATCTTATCTCAATTCCTAGTTGCAACTGTTCTCAAATGTTGTTACTGTGTTTGGAATCTGCTTGGAGATTGTTTATACTCTCGGGCCAGGGCAACTGCTCCTGGAAACTCTGGGAAGGTAGAGGGGCCGGGCATCCTAGCTCAGTAAGCTTCTGGTTAATTTAACATGTTTGCCCAGCCACCTGTGGATGGGCTCAGACTCAACCTTCCCGCACACCAATTCTGACTTGTTTTACTAACCTTCAGGCACACCAATTCTGACTTGTTTTACTCACTATGTTCTTATTTCTGATGACCCCTTGGCCATTTACTCACACTCTTATTTCTTAGAATGTGGCCTCTGACCAGCAGCAGTGTCAAAATCACTTGGAAACTTGTTAAAAAATACAGAATTCCCAGACAATACCCAGACCTGCTAAGTCAGAACCCACATTTCAACATCCCATTTGAATGTTTTTTAGAGTTTAGGAAACATTGTGTTAGAATACATACCTACCCGAATCCTCTCTGTACACAGCCTTGCTTCTTAATTTTCCATGTATTCTCACCCTTCCCCCATTTTGAGTTTCTAAAATTAATTATTTTATGGTAGCATAGAAAATAATGGAATCTTTCATAATGGAAGCTTCACACATATATACCATCATCTTTTGTTCCCATTTTTTTTTCCTGGCAACAACCATTCTGACTGGGCAAGACAGACTCTTAAAGCAGTGTTAATTTGCATTTCCCTGGTGGCTAAGAATGTCCAACACCTTTCCAAGTATTTACCAACAATTTATATTTCTTATTTTGAGGAATGCCTATTCAGTTTACTAGCCAATTTTTTATTACTATTTTGTAAGCTTACCTTTTGCAGGTCTTTAAATACTCTGGTTATTACTCCTTTGTGTGATATGTGATTGGCAAAGTTTTTCCCCTGCCTTCTGTAGGCTATCTCTTCACTATGAGATTGTCAAGTTGAAATTATGAAAACACAGAACAAATGGCTATCTGACAAGACTCTGACTAAACCTCATGGTAAAAATAAAATATAAACTAGCTGAAATGGAGAAGGGGTTTGGGGGAGTGGCAGAAAAAAGTTTTAGTTAACACATAATAATTTTTTAACACATAATAATTTTATACGTATTCAGGAAATATACTGTGGTGATTTGATACAGGTACACATTATGTTATAATTGAATAATTAGTGTTAGCAACTGGTTATGTATTTAAAATACATAGTAAGTTATACGTTTCTTTAAAAATTAGTTTCTTTTTATTTACTTAAATAATCTGCTTATATTGGAAATGCTCTGCCTTCCCTTCTATTTTCCTAGCTTATATTTTATTTCAGTCATTAGCACAGCTGTGTACTTTGAGCAGGTATACAAGTTGGTGGAACTTCCCTATGGGCACAAGATCAATTTTTCTATATCCAGTGGGTGAATCTGAGACACAGAACACCAGGGGAAATCAAAAACAAGTCTGAAATGAAAAGGAGTTAATGTACCCATGAGATAATACTTCCAGCTGAAAGATGGAGCCCAGTGATTGTATATTACCTTCTTGCAGCCAATTCTGAAGAACATTCTACGTGATTATTGAAACCATTTCAGCAGTGTCAAACCCTATTCATCCAGTAACCAAGTGGCTCACTCTTTATTCTGTTTCACTCTCACCATTTCTCTACTTTTGTTCACTAGGCTTTATTTATAATTAATTAATTGTCCATGGATGCTTCATATGAACATATGTATGCATACTATGTGCTTACCTGGTGCTGGTGAAGGCTGACAGATGTTAGATCTCCTGGGCCTTTTGTTATAGGCAGTTGGAAGCTCCATGTGGGTACTGTGAAGCAAACCTGAGTCCTCTGTAGAAGCAACCAGTGCTCTTAGCTACTGAGCCATCTCTCCAGCCCACATTTTCCAGACTTTCTTATCAACACAATCTATTTTTAGAAAATACAAGGTGATAGAAATATATAAGAATCAGAGGTTGGAGAAAACGGGAGAAATGATTTCTTTTTGACATGTCAGGATTGTGTACTCATGAATGTAATAAAGTTGCGGTTGCCTGAATAATAACTGCCCAAAATCAAGATAGTCAGCATTCCATCATAGCTGGGGAAGAGCCGAAGAGCTGTTGAAAGTTGACAGTTAATGTTGGGACATCCTGCTGATAAGGTCAATGTCTGGTATAACCAGAAGTCCCTGAGCTTGGTGAAAAATGATAGAATTCCTTTGTCACCAGGAGCTCCCCTTCTCTCCCTGGGGGTTCCTGGACTGTTGGACCCCACTCCCTCTATCTAAGGAATGTCACATATCCCTCAGGAAAATTATAGGTACAACCCTTTTCCGCCTATAAGAAACCCATTCAACCATACCAGGGCTTCTTGAAAATACCTTCCAATGCTCTTGAGATATCTTAAGTACCTGAACATTCAGCTAATGACCTTTGTCCATGCCTTTAAGCATACCTGGAGTTCTTCCCCAACCACTCGATGCCCATAGGATAAATAGGTACTACATTTCCCTTCTTATGATAGGACCATGCTGCTGCATGTTAATGAAGCATCCCTGGTACTCCTAGCCACAGCTAACCAAATGCATTTATCCCCAAGCCCCTCTCACTGCCCAAAATGTATAAAGTCCCTGTTCACAAAATAAACTGCTTCCACCATCTTCTTCACCATGATCATCTGAGACTCACTTTTTAAAAAATATTTATTACTTCAAGTTACATCTGTATCACAGTGCCCTCTTTCCACCCCTCCCAGTCCAAACTTCCCACCCTTTACCCCCTCTCTCTTCTGTTCTACTCCTCCGGAGTGGAGTGTCCCTACATATCAGTTCCCGGCCCCAGTTCAGCAGTAATATGAGGGCTAAGAGCTTCCTCATGTACTGGGGGTCTACATGGCAGCACCACTAGGGCAGAGTGTCTCATTAACAGGTAACAAAGTCTATGTTCTTGTTCCTTATGTGCATTGGTTATAGCATAGTTATCCTGTACTATATGGCTAAAATCCATCTATAAGTGAATAGATGCCATGTGCATCTTTCTGAGTCTAGGTTAGCTCACCCAGGATGGGCTTTTCTAGTTCCATCCATTTGGCTGAAAATTGCATGATTTCATTGTTTCTGATAGCTGAGTAGTATTCCATTGTGTAGAAGTACCACAGATTTTATACATTCCTTGGTTGAGGGACATCTGAGTTGTCTCCAGTGTCTAACTATTACAAATAGGGCTACTATGAACATAGATGAGGAAACGTCCTGGTGGTTTGGTGTGGAGTCATTTGGATGTATACCCAGAAGTGGTATGGCTGGGTCTTGAGGTAGAGCTATTCCAAGTTTTCTAAGATATGGCCAGACTGATTTCCATAGTGGTTGTACAAGTTTGCACTCCCACCAACAATGGAGGAGTGTTCTCCTTTCTCCATAACCTCATCAGCATGTGCAGTCATTTGAGTTTTTGATCTTAGCCATCTTCATCAAATGGTGCTGGTCTAACTGGATGTCACCATGTAAAAGAATGCAAATAGATCCATACTAATCACCCTGCACAAAATGTAAGTCCAAGTGGATCAAAGACCTTAACATAAAGCCCAACACACTAAATCTAATAGAAGAGAAAGTGTAGGGAAAAGTGTAGAACTCATTGGCACAGGTGACAACTTCCTGAACAGAACACCAACAGCTCAGGCTCTAAGACCAACAATCAATAAATGGGACCTCATGAAACTGAAAAGCTTCTGTAAGGCAAAAGACACTGTCTGTCATTCGAACAAAAGGGCATCCTAGAGATTGGGAAAAAATCTTTACCAACCCCACATCTGACAGAGGCCTAATATCCAAAATATATAAAGAACTCAAGAAATTAAATGCCAAGAAACCAAATAATCCAATAAAAAATGGGGAACAGAGCTAAACTGAGAATTCACAAAAGAGGAATCTCTAATGGCGGAGAGACACTTGAAGAAATGCTCAGCATCCTTAATCATCAGAGAAATGCAACTCAAGAGGACACTGAGATTCCATCTCACAACTGTCAGAATGGCTAAAATAAAAAACTTTTTTTTTCAGTTTTTTTGAGACAGAGTTTCTCTGTGTATACTTGACTGTCCTGGACTCACTTTGTAGACCAGGTTAGCCTTGAACTCACAGAGATGCTCCTGTCCCTCTCTGTCTTCCTAGTGTTGGGATTAAAGGTGTGCACCACCACACCCAGGAAGACTCACTTTCTATTTTGATCTTGGGAAGAAAGGGCGTCTCCCTCTCTGAAGATCATCACTGAACCTTTAGTGGACAATGCGGGTCCTGGAGTTATGCCGTCGCCACAGTGCTCACCTGTGGGACCTGGTTGCTGGCTCTTCTCAAAGCAGCCGCCTGATTCAACTGAGCTAAGTATGGCTCTTGCAGTCCCTTGGCTAGGTCCAGGAGCTCCACGTTCCTTGAAGCTGGCAGGCCTGGCGCCAATTGCTTAGCTAAAAGAGCTGTGACCTTTTGCTGCAATGCAGAGAGTGTCTCTCCTGCATGCTTGTTGTAAGGGCTGTAACACCTGACAGTAGAAATAATCCGTTCTCCACTCCCAGAGATATCTCTCTGGGATATCCTGTGACATGAATGCCATCTCATGTTTCATCCCTTTCTTCCCAGAAACAGAAGTAGCTTGGACCTTCCACTGAGAAGCATACACTTCCAGCTTGGTGCCTGACAAGGCCTGAGCTTCCCCGAGAGTGACTGACAAGGGCAAAGTTTCCTGGAAAACGCAGAAGAACAGTTACTAGGAGAAGAAATGTCAGGATTTTTTTTTGAAGGATGTGTCCCCTGATAGGTTGCTATAGACACGCATATATGCATATCACAAATTAGGCTTAGTAAGATATCAAGAAAAGGTTGCGGGAGCACTTATAGGGGACCTAGGTTCAGTTCTCAAAACTCACTGGGTGGTATATAACCATCATTATTTCAGTTCTAGGAAACCTGGCATTATCTTCTGCAGTCCATGATCACACACCCTGGTCATGGGACACAAAAGATGTATGCAGACAAAACATTCAGAGATGTAAAATAAATATATCTAAAAATATTTAAGATATAAATAAACAAATGAGGACATGAAATTGGAAAGGAAGTTGGAAGGAGATGTGGTTTGAGGAATAGTTTGTGGGAAGAGTGGCTATGATTTAAATATGTTGTATGAAACTCAAAGAATTAATAAAATATATTTTTAAACTATCATGGTAGGATGATCATGCTACAATGAGAGTCTCCACATGTATGGAAATATGGGCATCACAAAGAGAACTCAGAGGGTTATTAAAATAAAGATATAAAATTATTTGGAAATCCATGATAGGTCAGGGATATAAAAGGAATTACTGGGGAAATTGATATAGATATGATCAAAATGCATGGCATGTATGTTAGAAATTCTCAAAATATTAACTAAAATATATTTTAAAAGAATCAACTTTTTTTGAGAATGAAATAATTTGTTGTCCAGACTTGCTTCAAATTTACTATATAACCACGTATAGCCTGGAACTCATCCTTGTGGCTGTACTTGTGAAGTGTGGGCATTATCATGTGTCAAAGTACCTGGATCAGGCTAGTTCATGTGATACTAGGGATCACACCCAAGGCTTCATGCATGCTGAAACAATCCTATACCAACTGTGCTGTATCTTTGTCCCAGGAAACAAATGCCTTTGAAAGGATTCAATAAATCTTCACATAGGTTGTTTTAATATGCCAATGTATCGACCTATTGGTTGTAAAGCAGAGCATAAACATGCTACAATCCACAGACCCAAAGAAGCAAAGTAACAAGAAGGGCTGAGGGGAGGACATGAATCTCATTGAGAAGGGGAAATAAAATAGACTTCCTGGGTGGAAAGGGTTCGGGGATGGAAACAAGAGGGATCAGGTGGGAGAGGGTGGAAGTAAAGAACACTAGGAGAGACAACCGGAAATGGGAGCATCTGTGGGATGACCTAGGGAAATGGAAATTGCCAGGAATCTATGAGGGTGATTCTAGTTAAGACTCCTACCTATGGGGGTATGGAGTCTGAATCGGCCATCTCCTGTAACCAGGGAAGACTTCCAGTAGAAAGATTGGGACACCAACCCAGCCATAAAACCTTCAGTCTACTGTAGCCAGGCTTTGCTATTTTGTGGGCTCTTCTTCTCCCACCCTCCCCTCCCAACTTCACTCCCTATCACTGGATAGGAGAGAAAGAAGGAGAGAGGAGAGAAAGAGAGAGAGAGAGATCCCTGAATTTAATTTCTTTCTTCTTGGAGAACAACTGTTGACCAAACACAACCAACCCCCCTGAGCAATCAACACCACAAACCCTGCCTGTAGGAACCCTAGTATTTATATACTCTCTCAAAAGTTCTCAGAATTCTGAATGGCATTCAATCAAAGAATCATGCCTCTGCTAGGGCATTAGGCAAATCATAGCCAGCTGCTGCAGACAGCAGTCTGAAGCAGTCCCATATCTTGACCTCAGGGACTAAAGTGAAAACATATTATTATAATATTTCTGTGTTTTTTTAAGGAAACCAAAATTCCAGAATTGTTGCCACAACCTACAATTTGTCCTACCTACAAGATATGCTAGGACAGGAGCCTAGCATAATCGTCATCAGAGAGCCTTCACCCAGCAAATGATGGAACCAGAGCAGAGACCCACAGCCCATCATTAGGTGGAGTTTGGAGAATCCTGGGAGAGAGAGGGAGAAAGGATTCAAGAGATTCTCTACTAATCCACAAGGACATCGGCTCAACTATGTTCATAGTAGCTTTACTCATAATAGCTAGAAACTGGAAACAAACCAGATGTCCTTCATCCAAAGAATGGATTAAAAAAAAAAACATATGGTACATCTACACAATGGAATACTACTCAGCTATCAGAAACAAGGAAACCATGCATTTTGCAACCAAATGGATGGAACTAGAAAAGCTCTTCCTGAGTGAGTTAACCGATACCAGAAAGATACACATGGTATGTAATCACTTATAAGTGGATATTAGCCATATAGTACAGGACAATCATCCTACAATCCACAGACCCAAAGAGACAGGAACCTAGCATAACTAGTCTATGAGAAACTCCATACAGCAAGGGGTCATAGAGCCTGTTGTCTATTAGTGGAACACCTTACCCTACCATGGCTGCCATATCAGGCCCCTGTACAAGAGGAAGCTCTTAGCTCTCATATGACTGATGAACTGAGGAGGAAGGAGAGGATAGAGATGGGGAAAAGGGAGGAAGACCAGGAGGGAAGGAAGGAGGGGGCTGTGATCAAGATGAAACTTGGAAAAATAAATTAATAAAAAAGGAGAAAGAAAGAAAGAAAGAAAGAAAGAAAGAAAGAAAGCTCAAAGAATTACCCACGATAACCCAAACTGGGAAAGGTATGTCTAAAATTTGTTATCAAATACTAATTTGTGGAGGCTCCTCAGATGGCAGCAGCCGGTGCGGATGTATTTTGATTTCGGGGTCAACAGTCACAAGGTGGCAAGTGTTGCAGGATGCTGTAGAAAGAGCACGACCCCTTCTAAATCGCACCCAGCTACACAGG
Organism: Lophiomys imhausi; assembly: GCA_907164525.1. Taxonomy (NCBI): domain Eukaryota; kingdom Metazoa; phylum Chordata; class Mammalia; order Rodentia; family Muridae; genus Lophiomys; species Lophiomys imhausi. Next base: position 1,049,921 of record CAJQZJ010032828.1, read on the forward strand.
GACCAAGGAAGATGCCTGGGCAGGATGCCTTTTTCAACTCTCGGACACGCTAGGAAGCCTCTGGACCTGGGAATCGGGATAAACCATCCCCCAGAAGGAGAGACCCCCCGGTAAGTTCCCACCTAATACCCAGCCAGCAGATTCAGAAACCACCCAGAGATAATCCCCACCCTGCTGGACACTCCCAGGTCTCACACAGAGGATCCAATTATCTGGCAAAAGGTTGCGACCCTTGGAAGTGAGCGGAGATCTGCTGCAAAGTGCATTCAGACCACAGATCGCAGTTTGTGACGTCACTGGCCAGTTTCCAAGCCGCGGGAGCAACAAGGCTACTGGAGCCGAACTGCAGATTGACCCGCTACAAGAACCAACCCCGGGCAAACTGCGAGATATTTGAAACTGTCGTATATCAGACTTATGTACTAGTATGGGCCCTTCCGGTGGGGAACCAGAGCTTACTTGTACACAGCTCCGCCACCTGAATTAATTAAGTCTCCACCTGGGAAGCGGGACTGAATGACTCACTTTATAGGAGTGGAGTAAGGCAACTCGAATCCTACACCACAGTGCCCCCTTTGGACCCAAGTCCAGAAGACAGCAAAAAAAAAAAAAAAAAAAAAAAAAATCCACATGGCCAGAGGCCCCAGACAAAAAAAAACAGAGCGAAATGTCTCCAACAAAAGAAAGCAATGCTATTCCGTCCAGCCAGAACCACCTCACCACAACTGAAACACATGAAAACGATGACAATTCTACATTATGGAAAGTGATAAAGTCCCTTCAAGAAGAACTTAAAACTATGAAGGAATTCAAAGAAGCCACAATCTTACAAGTCAAAACAATGAATAACATCATTAAAGAACTCCATGCCAAGGTGACCCAGCTTGAACAGGAAATGAAAGATCTCTAGACAAAAACAAGCAAACTGGAGAAGGAAATGTACAAAACGAACAATACCATTCAAGACATGAAAATAGAAATGGAAACAATAAAGAAAACACAGTCAGAGTTAAAAGAGGAAATGGAGAATCAAGAGAAGAGAACAGGAACTACACATGTGAGTATGAAAAATAGAATGCAAGACATGGAAGACAGGATTTCAGGCATGGAAGATTTGATGGAAGAAATCAGTACAACATCCAAAGAAAATGAGAAAGCTAAAAAAATCTCTCACCCACAACATCTAAGAAATCAAGGACTCAATGAAAAGATGGAACCTAAGAATTATAGGCATAGAGGAAAGAGAAGACTCCCGAGTCCATGGTCCAGCAAATATCTTCAACAAAATCATAGAAGAAAATTTCCCAAACCTAAAGAAAGAGATGCCAGTAAAAATCCAAGAGGCTTACAGAACACCAAACAGATTAGATCAGAAAAGAAATTCCTCTTGCCACATAACAATAGAAACTCCAAATGTAGAGAACAAAGAAAGGATATTAAAAACTGTAAGAGAAAAAGGCCAAGTCACATAGAATGGCAGACCCATCAGAATCACACCTGACTTCTCAGAAACTTTAAAAGCTAGAAGGGCCTGGACAGATGTCCTACAAGCTCTGAGGGAACATAGGTGCCCAGCCAGACTACTATACCCAGCAAAACTCTCTATCAACATAGAAGGAGAAAACAAGATATTCCTTGACAAAATCAAATTCAAACAATATCTCCTCACAAACCCAGCCCTACAGAAGATCCTAGAAGGAAAATTCCAACACAGAGAAGATAACTACACCCAAGAAAACAGAGGAAATAGAAACCTCCACAGAAACTAAACAAAAGAGAAACACAAGACAGCCAGCTATACCAAAATAATGGGAAATAACAACCCCTGGTCACTAATATCCATCAACATCAATGGACTCAACTCGCCAATAAAAAGACACAGACTTACAGACTGGATCCGTAAACAAGACCCATCTTTTTGCTGTATACAAGAAACACACCTCACTATTGAAGATAAACACTACCTCAGAGTAAAGGGCTGGGAAAAGGTTTTCCAAGCAAATGGACCCAGGAAACAAGCTGGAGTAGCCATCCTAATATCAAACAAAACAGACTTCCAATTGAAGTTAATAAAGAAAGGCAGAGAAGGGCATTACATACTCATTAAAGGAAATATCAACCAAGAGGTCATCTCAATATTGAACATCTATGCCCCAAATACAAAGGCACCTACATTTATAAAAGAAACACTTCTAAAACTTAAATCACACATTGATCCAAACACTTTAATAGTGGGAGACTTCAACACCCCACTCACAACTATGGACATATCATCAAGACAGAAGCCAAACAGAGAAATAATGAGTCTACAAGAGATCATGAACCAAATGGACCTAACAGATATCTACAGAACGTTTCACCCAAGCAAAAAAGAATACACCTTCTTCTCAGCACCGCACGGAACCTTCTCCAAAATCGACCATATAGTTGGACACAAAGAAAGCCTCAACAGATACAAGAAAATTGAAATAACCCCTTGTATCTTATCAGAACACCATGGAATAAAGCTGGACTTCAATAGCAAAAAAATCAACAGAGAGTCTCACTCACATGGAAATTGAACAACTCTTTACTAGAGGACCACTGGGTCAGGGAAGAAATAAAGAAGGAAATCAAAGACTTCTTAAAATCCAACGAAAAAGAAGACACAACATACCCAAACCTATGGGACACAATGAAAGCTGTGCTACGAGGAAAGTTCATAGCACTAAGTGCTTTCAAAAAGAAAATTGTGAAAACTCCGATATTTAAGGGAAGAGATTACAAGGTGATAAATGGTCCTGTTTAATGGGTTTTGGAGGTTAGCCCCAGGGACTTCCTACTTTTCCTTTTCTGTATCCTTCTTCCTCTCCTATGTAGGAGTGCATAGACTTGAGAAAAATGAGATATAGACATAGCACAGGAAGGTCCAAGAAGAAGGGGAAGATTATTGAATATGCCCTTATACCTTTGTATATTGATACAAAATTAGTAGTTTGTTAGGCTAAAGTGGTATTGACCATTGTTTATTGTGCAAAAATAAGATTGTATTGGATTACATCAGTAGTGATCTTTGTATATTGATACAAAATTAAGATTACAGTTGGCCACAATGGTATTGACCCTTGTATATGGACGTAATATTAAGATTGTATTGGGCTACATAGGCATTTATCTTTGTATATTGATACATAATTAAGAGTATATTTAACCACAATTGAATAGATCTTTGTATATTGATACAAAATTAAAGGTAACGCTTCCCAATGGTATCATACCTAGAGATACTAAAAATAAAATGTGAAGCTCTGGCCTCTTGATACCAACCATCTAAAACGGTCTAAGATAGTTAAGTAAAACAAACTCCTAGTCATGCAAACATGTCACTTTGTTAGCTACTATGACAGTCTATCACAAATATTCTCTAAACTACCCAGTAATCAAGTTGCTAAGAGACAAGCAACATTTGCTTATCTAAATACAAGAGATGGATAGGGCATCTTCAAACACCCTAAGAGATCTGCAGAATATAGCATTCAAAGATGTTATCTTAAATTAAGATTTTCTTTTCTTATTCTTTTTTTTTGATATTGAGACATATCAGCGCCTGACAGCACCCCCTATTCTACTCCAGGTAGAAGATAAGCATCGAAGAACCTCCACTGTAAGATGGTTGAATTAGTGGCAAGCCTATCTCTTGGCATGAAAAAACCCCTTGCACCAACTGCAGACAGACGGCTGTCCAAAAAGGACAAAACTTGGTAGCAGGGAAGTCGACAGCCTAACTCTGCCAAGACAGGGTAGGTAAGTCCTTCATAATCCCTGCTCTACAACAAATGTCTGTCAGAGAAACAGGACCCAAAGGCTGAAGACTGATGCAGGTATGTATGGAGCGAAAATGGGAACTGTCCAGGCAGTCATTGGTATGTCCTTTCTTAGTTTTGGAAGCTGCAGGCCCTGCACTTCCTATATAAGCAGATATATTTATCCCTCTCAGGTCTCTGAGGTGGTTGAAGAATAGACAGCTAGAGTCTCATAGTTAAATTTTGAGTTGCTTAGGAATCAAGAGGGTGTCATAGATCTAAGAAGATACTCTTAAAAGTGTGTTGCAAGTTAATATGAATGTTGAGTCAGATATAGACCTTTAAACTCAAGGAGATGGTTAGATAGTAGAATGTTAAAGTCAGGGGCCAAATATGTATAAACAGGACATTGGGAAGGTATACTGGGCCATTTAACTCTCATAAATGTGGCATATTTATATCTGTTGTTTTGTATAATACTTACTCTTATAAGAGAAGGAACCATCTGTTGGACTGAAAGGGGAAACTTCTGGGGGGAAGAGGGTGGAAGGGCGGGATAGGGAGGGGTTTGTGACTGAGATGTAACTTGAAGAAAAAAAAATAAAGTATTTATAAAAAAAAAAAAAGAAAATTGTGACAGCTCATATTAGTGAATTAACAGCTAAACTGGGTAAATTGAAAAAAAAAGAAGCAAACACTCCCAAGAGGAGCAGAAGGCAGGAGATCATCGAACTTAGATCTGAAATCAACAACTTAGAAACAAAAAGAACTATACAAAGAATCAATGAAACCACCAGTTGGTTCTTCGAGAAAATCAACAAATAGACAGACCCTTAGCCTAATTAACTAAAAGACAGAGGGAGAAAACACAAATCAACAAAATCAGAATGAAAAGGGAGAAATAACAACAGACATTGAGGAAATCCAGAGAATATTTGGATCCTACTTTAAAAACCTATACTCCACCAAATTTGAAAACTTAAGTGAAATGGACAACTTTCTTGATAGATTCCACCTACCGAAGCTAAATCAAGATCAGATGAACAGATTAAACAGCCCCATAACCCCTAAGGGAATAGAAACAGTCATTAAAAATCTCCCAACCAAAAAAAGCCCAGGGCCAGATGGTTTTAGCATGGAATTCTACCGGACCTTCAAAGAGGAGCTAACACCAATACTTTTCAAACTCTTTCACCAAATAGAATCAGAGACAACATTGCCAAACTCATTCTATGAGGCCACAATCACCCTGATTCCTAAACCACACAAAGACCCAACAAAGAAATAGAACTTCAGACCAATCTCCCTCATGAACATAGATGCAAAAATACTTAATAAAATACTAGCAAACCGAATTCAAGAACACATCAAAAGTATCATACACCATGATCAAGGAGGCTTCATCCCAGGGATGCAAGGATGGTTCAACATACGAAAGTCTATCAGCGTCATTCATCATATAAACAAGATGAATGAAAAAAAAAAAAACACATGATAATCTCGCTAGATGCAGAAAAAGCATTTGACAAAATACAATACACCTTCATGCAAAAAGTTCTGGAGAGAACGGGCATACAAGGGCCGTACCTAGAAATAATAAAGGCAATATACAGCAGGCCAGTGGCCAATATCAAAATAAATGGAGAGAAACTTGAAGCATTTCCTCTCAACTCAGGGACAAGACAAGGATGTCCACTTTCACCATATCTCTTCAATAGAGTACTTGAAGTTCTTGCTAGAGCAATAAGACAACTAAAGGACATCAAGGAGATAAACATCGGAAACAAAGAAGTCAAATTATCCCTATTTGCAGATGATATGATAGTATACATAAGCGACCCCAAAAATTCCACCAGAGAACTCTTACAGCTGATAAACACCTTCAGCAAGGTGGCTGGATACAAAATTAATTCAAAAAAATCAGAAGCCCTTCTTTATACAACAAACAAATGGGCTGAGAAAGAAATAAGGGAAACAACCCCCTTCACAATAGCCATAAACAACATAAAATACCTGGGGGTAACTCTAACCAAGCAAGTAAAGGACCTGTACAACAAGAACTTCAAGCCCTTGAAGAAAGAAAGGGAAGAGGCCTTTAGAAGATGAAAAGATCTCCCATTCTCATGGATAGGTAGGATCAACATAATAAAAATGGCCATCCTAACAAAAGCAATATATAGATTCAATGCAATTCCTATCAAAATACCAACACAAATTTTTATAGACTTGGAAAGAGCTAGTCTCAATTTCACATGGAACAACAAAAAGCCCAGAATAGCTAGATCAATCCTGTACAATAAAAAAACATCTGGAGGTATTACCATCCCAGATTTCAAGCTGTACTACAGAGCAATAGTTGTAAAAACAGCATGGTATTGGTATAGAAACAGACCAGTAGATCAATGGAATCGAGTTGAAGATCCAGAAATAGACCCACACACTTATGGCCACCTAATTTTTGTCAAAGAAGCCAAAACGGCATAATGGAAGAAGGACAGCATCTTCAACAAATGGTGCTGGTCCAGCTGGATGTCCATTTGTAAAAGAATGAAGTTAGACCCATACTTATCACCTTGTACAAACAGAAGTCCAAGTGGATCAAAGACCTTAACATAAGGCTGGTCACACTAAATCTACTAGAAGTTAAAGTGGGAGAAACCCTCGAACTCATTGGCACAGGTGACAACTTCCTGAGCAGAACACCAACAGCTCAGGACTTGAGATCAACAATCAATAAATGGGACCTCATGAAACTGAAAAGCTTCTGTAAGGCAAAGGACACTGTCATTCGAACAAAATGGCAGCCTACAGACTGGGAGAAAATCTTCACCAACCCCACATCTGACAGAGGGCTAATATCCAAAATCTACAAAGAACTCAAGAAATTAATTGCCAAGAAACCAAATAATCCAACCAAAAAATGAGGGACAGAGCTAAATAGAGAATTCACAAAGGAGGAATCCCTAATGGCTGAGAGACACTTGAAGAAATGCTCAACATCCTTAATCATCAGAGAAATGCAACTCAAGACGACTCTGAGATTCCATCTCACACCTGTCAGAATGGCTAAGATCAAAAACTCAAATGACAGCACATGCTGGCGAGGGTGTGGAGAAAGGGGTACCCTACTCCATTGCTGGTGGGAATGCAGGCTTGTGCAACCACTATGGAGGTCAGTCTGGCGATATCTTAAAAAACTTGGAATAGCTCTGCCTCAGGACCCAGCCATACCACTTCTGGTTATACACCCAAAAGCCTCTTCATGGAATCGTAAGGAAGTTTCCTCATCTATGTTTATAGCAGCCTTATTTGTAATAGCTAGAAACTGGAAACAATCCAGATGTCCCTCAACCAAAGAATGGGTTAAAAAACTGTGGTACATCTACACAATGGAATATTATTTAGCTATCAGGAACAATGAAATTATGCAATTTGTAGCCAAATGGATGGAACTAGAAAAGCTCATCCTGAGTGAACAAACCCAGACTCAGAAGGACACATATGGCATCTATTCACTTATAGTAGGATTTTAGCTATATAGTAGAAGGTTTCGATACTACAACTAACACACCAAAGGGAAATTGAACATAGACTTCTTATTTTTAATTTTAATTTTTTTTATATATTAGTTATATTTTTTCTATCTTTTAGTCTTTTTTATCTATTGTATGCTTATTTGTTTGTTTGTTTAGTAGTTCTCTCTCCCGGGCAACGAGACACTTTTCACTGATGGTACTGCTTCATAGATCCCCAATGAATGAAGATCCTCCAACTGAGATGAGGGACTGCTATATAAGGACACCCCACCCCAGAGAAATGGGATGGAAGGTTTAGGAGGTAAAGAAAAAAAATGAAATGTGATGTTTTGGCCTTTTACTACTAATTGTCATAAACTGTTTAGGATAATTAAGAAATGCAAAATAATGGTTATGCAAGCCGGTCATTCTGTTAGGTACTATGACAGCCTATTATAGTTATTTTCTAAGCTATGAGAAATAAAGCTGCTAAGAGACAATCAACATCTGCTTACCCTAATATAAGAGATAGATAGGGCCTCTTCAAAAAGCTCAAGAGATCTGCAGAATATGGCATCCAAAGATGTTTTCGTAACTTTAGATTTTTTTTTATATCAAGACATATCAACTCCTGACAGCACCCCCTATTCCTTATTCTCCTCCAAAGAGAACATGAGCATCGAAGAATCTCCAGTGGGAGATGACTGAATTAGTCACAAGCCTATCTCTTGGTAGGAAAAGCCCCTTGCTCCATCTGTAGACAGAATGCTGTCTAAAAAGGACAAAACCTGGAAGCAGATAAGTCGACAGCCTAGCTCTGCCAAGACAGGGTAGGTAAGTCCTTCATAACCCCTGCTGTACAATCAATGTCTGTCAGAGAAACGGGGCCAAATGACTGAAGATCGATGCTGTAATGTATGGAGAGAAAATGGGAACTGCCCAGGCAGCCACTGGTATGTCATTTCTTAGTTTTGGAAGCTGCAGGCCCTATACTTCCTATAAAATCACATATATTTATCCCTCTCAGGTCTCTGAGGTGGTTGAAGAACAGATAGCTAGAGTGTCTTAATTAAATTTTGAGTTGTTTAGGAGTCAAGAGAGTGTTGTAGATCTAAGAAGATACTTTTAAAATTGTGTTGCAAGTTAGTATGAATGTTGAGTCACATATAGAACTTTAAACTCATGGAGATGTTTAGATAGTAGAATGTTGAAGTCAGGTACCAAATATATATGGACTGGTCATTGGGAATTTACATTAAGCCATATAACCCTCATAACTCTGGCCTAATTACCTCTGTTGTTTTGTATTGTATTTATTATTATAAGAGAAAGAGCCATTTGTTGGACTGAAAGGGGAAACTGTAGGGGGAAATAAGATGTACCTTAAACTTAAAAGAGAAAAAAAGGAAAGAGGATGGGGGGTTGAGGGTGGGAGGGTGGGACTGGAGGGGGAATAGGGAGGGACTGCGGTTGAGACGTAACTTGAAGAATTCAAAATAAAGGAAAAAAATAAGTAAAAAAAATACTGTTTTGTAAATTAAGAAAACTGTATTGCAAAGTGTACCATACAGAAAAGGAGCCTCTGCCTGTGTGAGATGCCTCTTTGAAGATCCTGATTAACTATAGCGTACTGAGTACCAGATACGAAAACTAACATAGCTTATGTTCATGTCTTACCTTTTAGACTCTTGAGTTATTCCTGTTTCCTCCTCAATTATGTCTTAACTAAATGTTAGCCCTGAGAATTTTATACTGTGCTCTTTCTAGCATTTGCTTGAGCTATTTATTTGCAAACAAATAAATCAAAATCTGGAGAATTGTTAGACAAAAAGAAAAATTTGCCAACAGACTTTGTTCAGAGAAGTTGTCCCTAACTATTAACTTTGGTTGTTCATTTCATGAATTGTTGCTTTACACTTCCGATTACACTGTGTGAGTGACTTTAAAAGTATGCAAACTTTGGCTTCTTGTGTTTCAGAATAGGATATGGCAAGGTGACCTAAAACCAAGTGGAAACAGGAGTTTAAAGTGCCTCATGTGCATGGGAAATTGACCTCCCTCCTCACTAGAACTAGAAGAACAAACAACTGGACTGTCCTCCTCTGAATATTAAAAGTGATACCTCTGGCTGATATCAGAGGTCCTGTATCCTCTGCTGCACATACGTGCTAGTAGAGAGATGCTGTTTGTGTCTTTTGGTGACTTAATGGTGTGTATGATTAATATCATAAAACTTATTTAGTGAACATTTATTTACTGAGAGTATAAAATGTGACAAACCCTTGTGCTGGGTATTGAGTATACAGTTGTAAACAAAACAGAAATCTTTACCTTCATGGAGTTCACAACTTAATAAGGAGGGGGAAAAAGCAAGATAAGTAAGAAAATTACTGGCAGACTAGTTAACTGAGAGTTCATAAGGAGACACAATAAACACTGAGATTGGAAGATTACTTGCCATTGCTAATAGAGATATGTTTCTCAGGATCAAGTAACAGAATGAAATATTTTGTCTTTTGATGCCAAAGGGAATGGCAATGTTGTGCTAAAAGAGCAATATTATTAGTATACAAATTCCTTCTAGTTAAGTCTGGTTGATGCTCAAATATACAGAGGAATTTCTTTGAAAGGGGACTCTATGAAGACCTGAAAGAAAAGTGACTTCAAGCTTTTTGGAGTGGCTGTTTCCCTCAGGGGTTTGACTTGAAGGAATTTCTTGTAAGTACAAAGTTTGGAAGCAAAATTATGAGCCTTCTCTTCATCTCCAGAAAAGGAAACATGCAGCAATCAGACTCAGGAGACACCAGAGGTATAATTTGGATTTACAGGTTAGTAGAGTCTAAAAGAAAATACAATATATTAAAATCACTAAGCAGGTCCTTACATGTGTTCATTACAAAATCTAATTACACCAGAAAGGCATGATATTTTGAATACTTTCCAACGCAGCAGGCATCAGGAGGGACTGTTTGACCAAACATTAACCAGTTCAATAAGTAAATCAGGAATGAAACAAGGCATAATCAGGACTCAATTTTGACATTGTACTTTCCATGAGAGCAAGATATTTCTCATGAATGTAAGGTGTTCTTGCTGAAATTTTCAGGACAGGTTGTCCAAACCTTGCCTCATCCTTTCATGAGGAGAATTTAGCCTCATTGACCTTGTAATTTTCACTTGACAAGCTTTTGGCTAAAGAACTGGATATGAGAATATCTCCATTGGCTTTTCATTTTCATTTGGAGAGCCAGCTAGACTACTGATCTGTTCTGCTTTTACATGGAATGCAAAGCAAGGCTGTTCTTGACACACAACAAGATATAACTTGGCTTCCATCCCACCCCCCCATCCCAGAAATTGGCCTGCTAATAATTACTTTCAGTGCCTGGGAAACTGAAGACATAGATTGAATCTTTACATTGAATTTGTGTCTCAAAGACATAAAACAGGCAATTTTACCTAGGTTAATATATTATACTATGGAAAGCTTAACTAGAAATTTATTTTTAAAAAAGTACCCACATTTGAGAGGACCACTAAACACAAAACTGAAAGCAAAAACAATGAGGAGAAATCTCTTCTCTCCCCTAGCATTAAGGTATCCCAAAGGAACCATTCTCTCAGACCCACCTGAGAGCTAAATGTGAGCTAGCAGCACTTCCATTTTTTAACTGCTTATTTTTACTTTTGATGACTTTAGGAAATCTGTGTCAATTGATGGGGGAAAAAGACTTTTTTTTTTCAATTCTTACAAATTGAAAGAGCCTTATTTAGGAATCAATGAATTTCTGGGCCTCCTAGCAGCAATAATTTTGGGGGACCTCCTTGTCTGAGATGTGTCTTGGTACCAATTCCTCAGTGGCTCTCATCCACATGTCAAACTGTGATGGTAGTTAAGAGTGGACACCACAAAAACATGTTCCTAATCTCAGATACAAATCCATTCAAGAGGACATCAGAGATCTCTGGATGGTTGTATAAAAAACAGCTTCCAAGAAAAAACAGTGTGTGTGGCTAACAGGCTACAGGGTGAAGGTGCTGTTCTCTCTGGTATGAGGGGCAATGGCTGGAGCAGTGATTGCAAAAATGAACAGAGACCTTGGCTTCTTCACTGTGGCAAAGTGATGACAATTAGGTAGAGCCAGAGAGGGAGAGAGAGAGAGAGAGAGAGAGAGAGAGAGAGAGAGAGAGAACTTCCAGCAGAATTTTGTTTCTCTGAAATGATGAGGGAATAAGATAACATTGAAAGATGCTGGCACTACTTGCACCCACAAGGTACAAGTTCTGGCTGTGGGAAGGAATGTACAAAGTTTTCTCCACCACCCCCACCCACCATTTTTTCTCAGCTGGCAGAGTCAGTCAGTCAGTCCTTCAACTTATCAGTTGTACAGAATGGAATTTGCTGTCTGTAAGTAAAGGGAAGACAACAATTGAATCATTGATAGGTTGATTATTGGTTTAGGGGATTCTAGTCCCTCTCCCTTTGACCATTTTTCCCTATTGCCCAAATTTTAGCACTTTTTTCCTCCCTGAGACCTTTCTTCCTTCTCTATTTTGACCCATATCCAAGGCAAGCAGATGACTTCTGAGAAATATCATCTCTATTTGGGGATGTGGGTGTGGTTCTCCCAAATGTTCCCCAAGGAGTCATAAGCTAAAGGTCTTTGAGGAATGTGTTCTCCTTGGTAATACTCATTACATAGAATAACTTTTGGGTTGAGCTCTGTATTATAGTTAAATAAAGATTTGCACTGAACACATTCACATGAGGAATGCAGAATATGTTTTCTATTAAGGCATTTTGAAGATGGCCCAGGAAGAAAGCCTATTGTTTTAACTGTCTGCCACTAAATCTGTCTGCCACTAAATGCAAAGGGACCACAACAACATCCAGATCTAGTGCTAGAGACAGATTCATTTAAAAAAAAAAAAACAAACATGTCTCAAGTTTCTTGATGTAAAAGTTGATCAAACAGAATTTTCTGGCAAAGTATTTGGAAATTGTGCTGATATCAGAAAATGTTTCCCTGTGGCTTTGCCTCAGAACCAAGACTAAATCCCAAGCAACATTGTCTTTAATGTGGTCAAAAATGACAGAGATCTGTCTTGGATGTCACGGATGGTGTTCACTGTGTGGGAGATCCCTAATCATCTACCAAGGTGTTTTGCCTGGGTAGTTTGTATTTTCCTTAGCTGAGATCAACACACAGGCACCCTCCATATGTCAAGAATGCATCATATCTACCAAATCTCATCATAAAAGTCCTTTCCATTGGCCCTCTTTATAGCTCTGGAGCTGTTTGCAATAGCCACTACAGAAAATTCAAAATCTTCCTTAAACTTCACTCATTTTGTATGTCTAGGACTCACCATGAGTTAATTCTAAAATAAGTACTCCAATGAAGGTCTGCAATCTTACCTTGAATAAAATCATTTAAGTTCTTAGCCTCAATAATAACTAAAATCTGTTTTCTTTCTGATGGAACAAAAAGTAGTTTGACTGTGGAATTTTCCCCAAGCAGCTAAGTTTTTTTTTTTTAAATTTTGGTAAATTATCAGCTTTCACTAGTGCTCTGTGACTAGACAAGAGAACAAAATTACTAAAAAAAAATCCTCATTAGAAGTTATTAGCAGCTGAAAAAAAAGGTAGAAAGGGAGAATGGAAAAATATATTTTCCCCCTTAAGAGATCCATGGAAGGAAGTTCTTACCATACAAGCAGTCTGCCTCTAAAATATGTAAGAACATATTTGGTTATACTGATGAATAGCACCTCTGTGGGCCCTGATGTACAGTGCTTTTATATTAGATAAAGTTTTCATAGCAGGCAAAGCAGTGAGTGCCAGCAGCAGACTGATGTGCTCACAGAACACCTAAATCTCAACAATCTCAATTTGTCTGCTAAAGAACAGGCTTTCTGTGAATAAGCAAGCTGCTCTAGTGTGTGCTGAGAAAAGCTAAATTCATAACACTTGGAGGTAGAGGTGAAACTCCAGCAAGGAAGACACTTGCACTTCCTGAAAGTTGGGTTAGAAGGTAAGTTCATACATGTTTAAGTAGGAAGGCTTAAAAAGAATCAGGGAGGAGGAGTGTTAAACTTATATCACAATGATTTGGGTAGTGATCACTTGTACTCTTAAGCAAAACATTATTCTAGGGTTTACAATTATTGAGAAACACAAGGGAAAGAGAATTCTTTGCTGTCATATCCCCATATCCATTGTTAAGGATATTTAATATTTGACAAAGTGCTGTTACTATTTCATGGTACTTTGGCATGATATTCAAAAGGAAAATCTTTTAGAATATTTATGTATGTAGTTGTTTATGGATGTGTAACAGGGAAATCTGCTGCTAGGTTCACATAAGGTCCTTTTTTCATGCCAAACTAACAGACGTGTTAATTGGGTTTAGAGTGAATTCTTTTTTTTTTTTTTAACCAGGGAAACAGGAAATTTAATAAACAAAATGAATCTTGAATTAGAAAGGAATAAATTGTTTCCTTTTTAATTTTCCCCCATTAATTAGTACTACTGAGCTACTCTCTGAGACCTGAAATGTATTCACATTTTTTATATTTTTTCCTTTATTTTTTATTTCTTCAAGTTACATCTCAATCGCAGTCCCCTCCCTATTCCCCCTCCAGTCCCACCCTCCCACCCTCAACCCCCCATCCTCTTCCCTTTTTTTTTCTTTTAAGTTTAAGGTATATCTTATTTCCCCCTACAGTTTCCCCTTTCAGTCCAACAAATGGCTTTTTCTCTTATAATAATAAATACAATACAAAACAACAGAGGTAATTAGGCCACAGTTATGAGGGTTATATGGCTTAGCGTACATCCCAATGACCAGTCCATATGTATTTGGTACCTGACTTTAACATTCCACTATCTAACCATCTCCATGAGTTTAAAGTTCTATATCTGACTCAACATTCATACTAACTTGCAACACAATTTTAAAAGTATCTTCTTAGATCTATAACACTCTTTTGACTCCTAAGCAACTCAAAATTTAATTATGAGACTCTAGCTATCTGTTCTTCAACCACCTCAGAGACCTGAGAGGGATAAATATATGTGATTTTAGAGGAAGTACAGGGCCTGCAGCTTCCCAAACTAAGAAATGACATACCAGTGGCTGCCTGGGCAGTTCCCATTTTCTCTCCATACATTATAGCATCGATCTTCAGTCATTTGGCCCCGTTTCTCTGACAGACATTGATTGTAGAACAGGGGTTATGAAGGACTTACCTACCCTGTCTTGGCAGAGCTAGGCTGTCGACTTACCTGCTTCCAGGTTTTGTCCTTTTTGGACAGCATTCTTTCTACAGATGGAGCAAGGGGCTTTTCCTACCAAGACTAATTCAATCATCTCCCACTGGAGATTCTTTGATGCTCATCTTCTACTTGCAGGAGAATAGGGGGTGCTGTCAGGAGTTGATATGTCTTGATATAAAAAAATTTAAAGTTACAAAAACATCTTTGAATGCCATATTCTGCAGATCTCTTGAGGTTTTTGAAGAGGCCCTATCTATCTCCTATATTAGGGTAAGCAGATGTTGCTTGTCTCTTGCCGGTTTATTTCTGATTAGCTTAGAAAGTAACTATAATAGGCTGTTATAGTACCTAACTGAATGACCAGCTTGCATAACCATTATTTTGCATTTAGAGTGAATTCTTGGTCAATTGATGCTGCATGAAAATTGATTTGGTTCAATTCCTAAATTCTAAGACTGGGGGATCCCTAAAAGAAAACTCTAGATGATGTGCCATAAATAAGTCTTTAATAGACTTAACTGAGAGACAAGCATACAGTCTCTTGGGTGATGTTCAGATAAATGTGGCTATTTTGATTACTGAATCTGGAGTGTAACAAGCCCTAAATGCCCCAAGTTTTGAGCCAAGGGATCATGTATTTGTACCCTAAATAAGTAAATTTCTAGACATTATTCCTACAAAAAACAAAACAAAACAAAACAAAAACAGAAGCCAGGGAGAAAAATGTAGCTGGAAAGCTGTTGGTACAGTCCAGATAAAAACTTGCTCTTCCCCAAAGTAAACCATTGGTATAGACGAAGGCAATCCAACTGTTATTTGTATCTACATGAGGTTATGCAAAACACATTTATCAGATATAGTTGGAAGGGTTAAAATGGATCTTGTGAGATAAATAGCAAATTTCCTCCCTTCCATTCCCTCCCTTCCTCTCTCTCCTCTATTCACTTCTCTCTATATCACTCACAAAACACATAGGCACATCTACTTATGAAATTACTTGTTTATATCTCACTATGTTCCAAGTGGCTTTTAACAACATTTTTCAAAAAATATCTGTAAGAGGAAATTAAAGAATCAGAAGTCCCAGTGAAGAGAAAGAGAAGTCAGTTTGTGTCTCTGTCAACTTTTATTCTCAGTTATTTTATATAAACCACAATAGATCATTTAGACTGTTATCACAAAATAGCGTCAAGTAGGCAAGAGTTATAAATGACTGAAACTTATTTCCAACATTGCCAGGAAGATGGAAAGACCAAGACCAATGTTCTTGTAGACTCGATGTTGTATGGTTGGAATCTGGACTGCTCCTTACAGACTGAGGTTTTGAATGTTTACTCCAAGTAGGTGGTGCTATTTTGAAGACTGAGCAGCTTTTAGGAGGTGAAGTCTGGCTGTGGAAGTAGTTTAGTAGAAGTAGGGTTCAAAAGATATATCTGCTTCTGGTTCCAACCTCCTGTTTGCGAGTAGGTGAACAGCTGCCATTGCACATTCTTGTTGCTAAGGATAGAGATGTCCCAACCACTGTGCTTTTATCACTAAGGCAGCTTGAAATCTCTCTGAAGCTGTGATCCCAAAACAGCATTCATCTGTTTAGATGGTTCAGTTAGTTATTGCTACAACAGGGATAGGCCCAGGTAATTCTCTATGACACACCATATACGGTAAGGTTTGGGGAACATCACAGAAGACGGTGGTGAAAAGATTTTTAAAGCCAGAAGTCCAGGATGTCTGCCATAAGATAATGTCTTCTATTTGTGCCAGGGAAGCTGTGCCTGCCACAATCTCAAACATATGTCTAAACAAAGAGTTGAACAATGACAGAACCATTTAATGTGTCAACATGGATAGAGAAAAATCTCACAAAGCCCCAACACTAGATGAAGAGCTACACATAATTTATTGTTGCTGGGGGGGGGGGCCAAGATGGCGGCGACCTACACTGATGCATTTTGAACACGGGGGAAAAAGAGCCATAAAAGACACAGAGTTGTTGGGCACTGGGCAAAGACCAGAGGGGCTAGACCCCCCCCCCCGGGAACACTCACAGCTCCCAAGGGACTGCTGAAAGTCCCAGGGTAAGGCTCTCCCCCCATCTCTTGCAGACACAGAAGCCACTAAACCCGGGATTCGGGAACTCCTATTTGGAGAGGCGCCTGGTAAGATCGACCCCAACTCACAGCAGGCAGAATCAGAGGCCACTTGGAGATAGATCGCTGGCCTATTGGGCTCCCCACACCTCAGGTAGAACTTATACCCACTTAAAAAATTTTGGGAGATAGTGGAGGTCTTGGCAAGGAACAAACAGGTGGCTCAGCGGGTGGTCCGCAGCCGCTGGTGAGGCAGAGGGCAGGAAGTTCCGAGAGAGCTCGGGAAGCCGGGAACACAAAGGCGGGCGGGAGGGGCCGAATCCCGCGCACTTACGGCAGCGCAGCTGGGGAGGGAGCCTGGCTGGCAGGGCCAAATCCCCGGGAACCCACGGCAGGACAACTGGGGAGAGAGCCAGGCATGGGCGGGGCCAGGGATCCGCGCACCCACGGCTGAGCTGCTGGGGTGAGAGGACCACTCAGGCAGCTGGAGGATCCGGGGCTCGGTGCACCCACAGCTGAGAAGCCAGGGAGGAAGACCCACGGCTGCGCAGACAGGGAGGGAATCAGGCACAGAGGCCAGGCGTGTGGCGAGAAGCCTAGTGAGAAATCTGAAATCGGGACCATAGCTGTATTCTGGAAAATCCAGACATATTAGTTATGGAGCCAGACCCTGTCAGCCTCCGTGATGACAAACAAAGCCCACAGAATCTGTGCCTGGGCAAACAGGTCCATACCATCAGAACCATTACAGGCCGATAACTCAGAGTGCAACATAGAGAAGTCTGAATTGGGAGCAGTGAAACAATCCCGGTCCATTACTCACAACCTGGGAATAGGCTGCACCCGCTCACAGTGCCTCAGGCGATTAAAACCACAGTGACCCTGAAATCCCCCTGTAAGCAATGACAGATAGCCAAGTAACTCGTCCCCTGCACCAAATCATCCACTGTAGTTCCAAGCACAGAAAACAGACAGCTAAAGGCATCCAATGGCCAAAGGTAAAAAAAAAAAATAGAAATCAAGGAAATATGACTCCAACAAAGCAGAATTATCCTAGCTCATCCAATTTGGATGACCTCACACCAACAGAAACACATGAAAACGGTGACAATTCTGCATTATGGAAAGTGATAGAGTCCCTGCAAGAAGAACTTAAATCTATGAAGGAATTCAAAGAAGCCACAATTCTACTAGTCAAAACAAGGAACAACACCATTAAAGAGCTCCAAGCCAAGGTGACATAGCGTGAACAGGAAAAGGAAAAAGCCATGAAAGATTTTCATACAAAACAAGCAAGCTGGAGAAGGAAATGTACAAAACGAACAAAACCAT